>MU688138.1:5230-25160 GCA_026770625.1 Nicotiana glauca | reverse complement strand
CCAAGAAGGAAACTGGGGCAGAAGTTATGGTTGATTTTGCAAGAAATATGATTCCGAAAGTTGTAATTTTGAACCCACGTTAAAATATTTTGAGCCTTTATACCCTTCTTTCTAAATCCCATCCAAAAGCCTGCATTACGGTCCAAGGAAAGACCTTCCGACCAGTCTTCGAGAGATGCCGAGACAAGCGAGCAAAGGTGAGTCACATCAGGGGCAACACTCCAGTCCAAACAAAGGAAATGAAGAAGTAGAGAGTCATGATGATGAGAACCACCACGGGTACCCCAAGATGAGAGAAATCAAAATGAGAGAGTCTTATTGGTGAAAACCTTCGTGGGCACCATAAGGCGACAGTGAGTTGAGAGAAAATCAAAATGAGAGAGGCTTGATGGTGAAATCCCTTTGGGCACTACAAGACGAATAAGGATTGTGAATCAGATCGGGAAAGTGGAGTATTGAAGACCAGTTTCACGGCGAAAAGGTGCAACAAGAGCTGAATATCAGATTTGCTAAACAAAAGTAGGCTGCAGGTGCATGTCAAGGTCGCTAGAGTCGGTATCTACACCTGATGGTTTGCTACTCTGTAGGTTTCTTGTTAGGAATCATCTCTTTCCATTTTCTTTCACTCTATTTTTCCCGCCTTGTTTTACTCCCTCTTCTTGAGTCTGTATGGTCATAACAAGTGAGAAGTGACTTCAAAATTTGCCACCAAGCTTTCCAATTGCACAAAATTTGATCTGATTAAAACATCGAAATGTCATAAGGCAGGAAAGAACGACAATCGCACTGAAGTTGGTAACAATCAACATGCTTTGGAGATCCTTGTGAAATACATGGGTTTAGTACATATCAACTCATGAATGCAACAGAGATAGAGGGGGTGGCGAACGGATCAGAGATATTTTCTATGTCAAAGGTAACAAAGAAAGAGGTTAGTCAATAAACAAACAAAGACCTTGGTTAGGAGTCAGTTATCATGGCAAGTGAAAGAACAACGGACCTCAAGGCCAGGGCCAGTGATTAGATCAAGAAAGAACAATATGCACCTTGAGGGAGGTGGCAGTTGACATGCTTTGGAGATTCATTTGAAATACAAGGGTTTAGTACACATCAACTCATGAACAATGCAACAAAGATAGAGGGGTGGTGAACGGATTAGAGATATTTTCTATGTCAGGAGTAATAAAGAAAGTGGTTAGTCAATAAACAAGCAAAGTCCTCGATTGGGAATCAGTTATCATGGCAAGAGAAAGAGCAATGGACCCCAAGGTCAGAGCTAGTGGGTTCAGTCAAGAAAGAACAACATGCGTAATGAGTGGATGGCAATTTTCGTGCTTTGAGATTCAAGTGAAAACAAGGGCTTGGTAGATGTCAGGTCGTGAGTGATGCAACAGATAAAGGGATGCGGATTTGAACAAAGAAGAGGTATTTCCTGTGACAAAGATGGCAGAGAAAGTGGTTAGTAAGTAAACGAGCAGGGTCTTCAAATGGAAATTAGTTATCATGACAAGTGAAGGAGCAACACACCTCAAGATCGAGGCCAGTGGTTAAGTCAAGAAAGAATAGCATATACACAGAATATGGACAATAGACATGCTGCGGGATTCATATGAGACATAAGGATTAGGGAGATGACAGTTCATGCAGTGCAACAAATGGAGGATACAGGGCCGCCCTCAAAGTTCAAGGCCACAAACCAACCACCACATTTAAACTAACAAAATTTTTCTTTGATTGAAACACAGGCAGAAATTTCGTTTGTTTCAGGGAAATCCACCGCAAGGAAAGGCAGGCACTAGACAAGTTTGACGGTAAGTTCACAGGACCCTCCTGGAAAATGGGACTCAGTTGAAATTTTAAAATAATCATGAGTATCATAAATGTACCCCAAAGAATATAAGTTGGTTTCAAAGTTTTGCATGCTTGAAGTAGGATCCAATTAAGAGTTTTCAGGACCCTCCTGGATAATGGGACGTAGTTGCAAAGTCTGCTTAGATAACAAGATATAATGTAAGTCGTACCTTCAGTAGATATACCCTAGGTTAAAAACTGTTTTTAATTAGAAGTTGTCAGGACCCTCCTGGATAATGGGGAGTAGTTAAGACCTCTTAGATAACAAATGTAGTTGGAGTAATACCTTTAGACGATATAACTTAGGTTCGTAATTGTTAGGAGTTGTCAGGACCTCCCTGGATAATAGGACTTAGCTTTCAAATTCTTATAATATTTGGTAGAATAATTCAGTTTAACACTCACCCATGTGCCCAGCCACCAAACTAGGGCAGAAAATTTTCTTTGTTTGTCTATTTTGTTGCAGTCAAGAGCCCACCTGGAGAACAAGGGAATACTTTTCAAGTTCAGCAGTCAGGAGCCCACCTGAAGAACAAGGAAATACTTTTCAAGTTCAGCAAGCAGGAGCCCACCTGGAGAACAAGGGAATACATTTCAAGTTTCAGCAGTCAGGCGCTCACTTGGAGAATAAGGGAAGTACAATTTAAATTTTGCTTTAAATTTTTATATTTGATAACATGTTGTACCCAGCCACCAAATTGGGCCAGAAAATTTTCTTTGTTTGTCTATTTTGTTGCAAGCAAGAGCCCACCTAGAGAACAAGGGAATACCTTTTCAAGCAATCGCAATCAGGAGCCCACCTGGAGAACAACGGAATACACTTTTCCAACAATCGCAAGCAGGAGCCCACCTGAAGAATGGACACATATTTCAAATCAAACAACATCCGGAGGAATGGCAAAACATCGCCAAGGCAACAACAAGAATTCCATTAGAAGAACACAAGATACAAGTTCAAGGCAACAAGAGCAAGTTTGGAGATATAGATAGGATCTTTTGTAATTCGTAGATCATAGCTTAGGCTAGTTTCTTTTTATCTTGACGGTGTAATAAGGAGGTCAGCGAGCAGTAACAGCAGCAACAGCAGTGAAATCACAGCTCCTGGTAGTTCCAGCTACCAGACACTCCCGAACTATACTGACTTGATTCCTGTTTAGCCCAGGATATGTAGGCAACCTCTGAAGCAGGGTGCGGTCACACTTTTC
The DNA here is from genome assembly GCA_026770625.1 of Nicotiana glauca. Taxonomy (NCBI): domain Eukaryota; kingdom Viridiplantae; phylum Streptophyta; class Magnoliopsida; order Solanales; family Solanaceae; genus Nicotiana; species Nicotiana glauca. The sequence continues at coordinate 22,104 of MU688138.1, read as the reverse complement.
AAAAATGCTTCACACGGAATATTCGAACGGGAAAAAATCACTCGTATTTGCTCACTTATCTTTGCCCGAAAACTTTTCATATTTTCGAGCAAAGAGGGGCAGCTGTGAGCACGTGATTTTTGCCCTATATATGAGTTATTCCCATAAAATTCAAACAAAAGATTTTTCCATATTTTTACAATTTTTGTGAATTTTGTGTTAATTGTTTGCGTGATATTTGTGCATGATAATTCATATAAAATACAAAAAATATACATTTACATTTAGGTTTTAATTTCACATCATTAGTATTAATTAGGTATTAATTTGTTTTAGAACAAAATTAAAGAAAATCACAAAAAAATAGTCTTTGCACTTTTAATTGTTAATCGTTGCATTTATCTTTTAAATAGAATTTTAAATAAAATTTTAAGTGTTAAATGGTTTAATTTTGAAGTATGTTAGGTCTTTGTTTTGCATTTATATAAAATTAGAAAAAATACAAAAAAAAAAAAATAATAATAATAATAATAAATAAATATGCAATACAAATTGAAAATGAATACAAAAGCAAAAGAAATAAATGAAATACAAGAAAAACAAACAAAAGAAATAGAAAAAGTGAGCCCAATGAAAATTCGCATGTCCAGCCCAACAAAGGCCCCAAACCCGATCAGTTCAAGCCAAACCCGGCCCAGCCCCCCGTTGCCATCAAACGACCACGTTTTCCCCTTTAGTGTTCTAGACCGTTGATCCCTTTTAATCTAACGGTCCGGAATTAATTAATCAAAATACGTATATGACCAAATTAATCCATCACCTTTTCAGTCATTTTCTTCTTCTCAAAGACTCCATCCCCAAACCCTAATTAGCCACCCTGATTCCGTTACCACTCGCCGGCGGCGCCGACGCCGTTGCCTTCCGAATTGACACCAAAACATCCCCTCCACCTCCTCTCCATGAATATCCATCTTTTGCATTTCAAATCTCACCCAAGAGCCTCAAATCAGTAAAACCCTAGGGCGCCGCCATAGGTTCTTCCATCGCCGCCGCAGCCCGAATCCTACCAAACTCATATCCCAGAGCCACCCTTCTTCCCTCATTTCAAATTTCTGTTGGTTTCCTTTCAAAAGTCACCGGAACTAGTCGAGTCTTAAAGCCAAGGTTTTTAGAATCAGCTACCAAAGGTCGTCATAGCCATGCAAGCGTGGCCCTCTGAAGTCACACGAGTGTCCAAGGCTTGGTCAACTTCCAAATGACTGATGATTTTTTTTTTAAAACGGTAATGTTTTTCCTCTTCTTCTTAGTCCTTGATTAAGTAAATCCCTGGTTATTCCCCTTCATCTTTTCTCATTCCCTTTGGTTCAATGAGGTTCGATTAGGTTTTTCTATGTTAGTATTCTGATTTGGTCTAGAAATGGGTTAATTCGTTTCTTGTTATATGTGTTACTGAGTTGGGTTCTGAATTGTTCAGGATTAGTAATTTGCTGGGAATCTTCTGTCCATTAATACATATGAATTCTTAGTTTAATTCTGTTAGTTTAATGTGATTTCGTTTTTTCAGTCGACTCATTAAGTGTTTGATTTGGATTTAATTAGCAATTAGTTGGATTTTGGTTTTATAGCTTGCCTGTTTAGTTGTAGTACGATTATGAATTAGTTAAGGTTTAGTAATTGATCTCATGAGTAATTTTTAGTTGTTTGGTTTGATAATATTGAATTCTAAAGGCATTCAGCATGTTTGGATATAGCTTATTGGGATAAATTAGGTCAGTAATTATGAGGGGAAGGTAAGGACATTTTGGGTATATCAAATAGGCTGATAGTAATTCCTGGATAAAAAAAGGGTAGTTTAGTCAATGGAAAATGATAGTTTACTTAAATTTGGTAATTTCTGGAATGGGGTAAGGGTAATATAGGAATTGCAATGGGTTTAGAATCTTCTAGAATGGGCATTAGTATAGATTTTAATAAAATAGGTATAGTAACTTGTAGTACAAGTCAGAAAAATAGAGGGTTAAAAAGAAATAAAAAGGACTAATAGTGCAAATTGAAAATCTGAGGGCTGCCCCATCTTTGCCTATATAAAGCAGCCCCAATGCCTTGTAAAACAAGTTTTGAATCTCCAAATATTCCCCCCAAAAATCCCTCCAATCTCTGTAGATCAGAAATTTTAAATTCAAATCTGAATTCCTTGGATTTTAGCTTGATTCATATAGAAAAACCAAAAATAATAGAAAGTCAGTATGAAAATCCAAAATATTACTGTTCAATTAGATAATTCTAGTCAAATTTTGTTTTTTTTTTATTACTGAATTCTCTCCCTCTAGTTCCAGAAGTTTCGGAGGTTTATTAGAGTGATTTTTGGGGCAATTCTGAGTTTATTTGAGTCAGTTTTGGATCAGATTGAATGATGTGTCGCTGTGCTATAATGATGGGTTATCATTGAAGAATTTAAATTAAAAATCATCCTTATTGCTGCTGAACTTACTGTTGTTGTGTTATTGCTCAAAGTTGACCTCAAATTTTCCTTATCCTTGTGATAAATTCCAGGTACACAATTTTAACTCTGAATCTGATGTAATTGAAGGAGAAAGGCTATAAAGTACTCATTCTTCTGCTTCTGGAAATCACATCGCGTTGGAATTCATGTGTCAATAGTTAAACTAGATATTAGAGATACTTGTTATGTGCAATTCTGCCTTGTATTCACCAATGCATTGTTGAATGTCATTATACTGTTAGCTCTGTTCACGGATTGTGAATAGCATTTTTTGTTCTTTAAAACAAAAATCATTTAGATTGTTATCCTTTGAATTTGAAAGCTGAAATAATCCAGCATTTGTAGTATGGTTCATTATAGGGAACAACTATCTGATGTTGTAGTTATGAGCATAAAGTAAAAAAAACTGATAAAAGTTTCTTTAGTAGTTAATTGATATTAGATTGTGATTGAAAATTCAATGGTCAAATCTAGTGAACCAATTTCTAGAATGTCTAAATTAGTAAGTTGAGATTATTGGTTATAAACAGATATTCCAATAGGCTGTCTCACGTGAATGAATGGGATTGGTTTCTTATAAAATTAAAAATTTCCAGTGACAAGTTAACAGAACAAATCAATTACATGAGGTTCGATCTTAGGCTAACAACTAGATCAATTGCGTGAGCTTAGGCTAACCAGAGCTTAAGCAGTTATATAGTATAGTATGAGCGATTTGTTACTGAAATTTTGGAAAACATTTTATATAATATGTGCCTTGAGTATTTTTATTTTCTTTCCTTTGTTTAAATTGTCGAAATTATCAAAAGTCGTTAAAATTGTATAGGTACATGAAAATTAATTGACAAATATAAAATTGGTCTTGAATTAGGTAGCGGGTTCAAACTAAAAGGTTTTATCCTTTTGTTTGAATTCGGACTTGAATTCGAGGCCTGAATTTATATTTCGGAATTAATTGACCCTTAGAGACAAAACAAAACAAAAAAAATAGAAAATTTAGTTACATTAGTTTGGCCTTTTAATAAATAAAGTGAGACGAGCCTCGCCAAATTAAATATAAAATTGCGGGGCCCTCATTAATTGTTTAATTCCAAAATACTTAGAATTTGGGATGGGCCGTTTAGCAAATTTCACGGCCTGCCCAAAAGATTACAATACGTTATTCGCTTTAGGTGCGCTTTAAATAATTTTTCCTTCCTAATACGGGTGTGCATTTCATGCGACCCAAATCCAAATCCAAAAATATTGAATAAGAATGTGTCGAAGATCCGGGTGCATTTCATGTGACGTGATCCGAAAATACATTCTTAAACGACGTTCACTTTCTTTAAATAAAAAGCGGTAAAATAGCTTTAAAATTACACTGAAGGTATAACATGTAATAAAATAAAAAATTTAGCCAAATATAGCAGTTGAGCAACCGTGCTAGAACCACGGAACTCGGGAATGCCTAACACCTTCTCCCGGGTTAACAGAATTCCTTACCCGGATTTTTGGTTCGCGACTGTTAAACAGAGTCAAACCCTTTCCTCGATTCGGGATTCAAATTGGTGACTTGGGACACCATAAATCTCCCAAATGGCGACTCTGATTCTTAAATAAAACGAATTCCGTTTCGATTGTCCTTTAATTGGAAAAACTCCTTCTTTATTATATCCCTTCCCGGGGTGTAGTAAAGCCTTAGTGAAAAAAGAAGGTGTGACATAAAGTATCTTAAAGAGCTTGACTTTGATTTGATTCAAGGGCTTGTAAAGCTTGATCTTGAATCTCCTCCTTGAACTTGAATTTGTGTTTGATCACGAACAAGTAATTTGATATTGAACGCCTTGGTATTTGATTTGGCTTCGTTCTTGATCTTGAACTTGAACTTGTAGCTTGAGTGCTTCAGTACTTGAACTTGTAGCTTGTAGAGAAATCTGTGATGTTCGATCCACGAGCTCTCTGTTTGCTTCTTGTTATCACTTCTGGTGTCTTCTAGCTTTATGAAGATCTCTATTTATATTTGTATGGAGTGGTGAAGCTCTGCGATTTGATTGGTCCGTTTGAACTAACCAATACCATCCAGACACTTGGCATGATTTAATTAGCTCATTTATTTGTCTTGGATTGCCACATCACTTGACACATGGCATGATTTTATTGGTTCATTTATTTGTCTTGGATTGCCACGTCGCTTGGCATGTGTCTTGATTTCAGTGGTTCATCTATTTGTCTTGGATTGCCATGTCACTTAACACGTGGCATGAGCCTGGGCTTTAAGACGGGCTACTAGCCATTTGGACATTGGGCTAGTAAAACGGGCTCATCTTTTGTAGTCCAATTTAATGAATTGCCCCAAATAAAGTTGGACTTTCATTTAAATCCATGATAGACTTAAATAATTAATTTGAATTTAGAAACTTGTCCAAATTTAGTATGGACTTTAATTCAATAAAATTCATATGTTTACAAATGCCTTCTACTTCAAGTCTTGTCAAATACTTTTTTTTTTATTTAGACTAGACTTGAAGTATGCGTGAAAACCACTTTTTTACTTTTTTCTTTTGTACGTGGCTTCGCGCGGCCTTTTGGTGATATACGTAAATAGTCGCAGGCCAACCATGTTTGTATAACAATTAGTAGACTACATAAGATAGTAATCTATTTAACATACTTGGCACGTTATTTCCCTGTCTTTCAATTGGAAAGGAATATGATATCCTTTCTTTAAGGATCTCGATATCCAAACAGATCCTCACATACTTACATCCTTATTTTAAGGAGATGGCTTTGTTGACTATTTGTTGAGTTTCTCACAAGAGTAATTCATGGTAATTTAACACTCTCAAGGATTCTTTCCGTATTTATCCACGCTACTGCCTAGGGATAGCTTTAGCTTGGTTTGTTATCCTGGCACTTCCCGTTTTCATCATAAACAGATTTAAAATTCTTTTTAATCGGGATAGGATATTCTTTCTTTAGAGATTGGATGGGAGTACGATTATTTAGGTATATCAAAACAATCTCCATCTTTAAGTAGGACACTATAACTACTGACACCATTGGCTCTATATAAAGAGGTGAAACCATCTCCAAAATTCACGATACAACTTTTCTCTCTTTTAGCAAACACGGCAAGAGCAAGTACTTTCTTGTCCATGTCACTTTTTTTTTGTACTTCCTTTTTGAAAGAAAATTCGTATTCTTGGACTTTGTTCTTTTATCCCAAACTTTATTTCCAGTTTCTTCTCTTTTTCAAAGATGGAGAAGTGCAACATTACTTTCTTTTGCTTATGTACCATGGCATGTCTTTATTTAGTGAATATTCTTTACTATATGCATTGATAATTTGTATGGATCATTTATGAATTCATCCCTACATTTTTGGTGTGCAAGTTACAAATGACAGATGGTCTTTATTTGAATATCCACAATTTTTGATGGACTTTGGGAAGTTAGTAGATATATCATGTTGTTTCTATTTTTAAAAAAAACTTAGGCACTATATATGGTTATTTTGCCAGGTTGATTAGTCACAGCTGCTAGTAGTCTCTTTTCTTGGTAAATGCATTTTTTTAAAACTTTGTTTGACAAAGACTATTATATTGTCTGAGCTAAAGATTGTGATTTATCTGAGATAAAGACTACGGCAACGTCTGCGCCAAAAGTTTTCATTTGTCTTAGGCGAATACCATCACACCGTTTGAGCCAAAGATTTTACTTTATCTGAAGCGAAGACCATCACACCATTTGAGCCAAAGATTTTGCTTTATCTGAAGTGAAGACCATTAAATGTCTAAGCTGAAGGCTCTATTTTATTTGAACAATTGACTTCACTTTATCTGTATCATAGACCATTACACCATCTAAGCCAAAGATTTTACTTTTATCTGATGCAGAGACCATTACACCGTCTGAGCCAAAGATTTATTTTGTTTGAAGCGAAGATCACTACACCGTCTAAGCTAATGGCTTCATCTTGTTTGAAGATTTAACTTCATTTTATCTGAGGTGTAGACAATTACACTGTCTAAGCCAAAGACTTCATTTTATTTGAAAATTTGATTTTCTTTATCTATGGCAAAGACCATTACATCATCTAAGCCAAAGACTTTAATTTTATCTCAGGCAAAGACCATTACACCGTCTGAGCCAAAGATTATTTTGTCTTAAGCGAAGACCATTACACCGTCTGAGCTAAAGGCTTCACTTTATTTGAAAACTTGACTTTCTTTATCTATGGAAAAGACCATTACATCATCTAAGCTATATACTTTACTTTATATGAGGCAGAGACCATTACATCATCTGAGCCAAAGATTTATTTGCAAAGGTGAAGACAACCATCCAAGCTGAAGACTTTACTTTGTCCGAGGCTAAGACCATTACACCGTCTAAGCTGATGACTATATTTTTCCAAGGCGAAGACAACCCTCTAGGCTTAAAACTTTACCTTGTCCGAGGATAAGACCATTACACCGTCTAAGCTGAATACCATATTTGTTCCACGACAAAGATCAGCAAAGTCCATTATACAATCTAACTTGAAGATTTTTCTTCACCTCCAAAAGATTTGACCTTTTGGCGCAAAGGAATGAAAACTCGTCCTCATTTCGAGATACAAGAATCAGAGATTATATGAAGCAAGATTTTTTTTTCAAAAAGCTGACCACCAAGAATATCTCTTCAACTTCAATCTTCACAGGTAATTTTATGATATCCTTTATATAGATATGTTTCTCCCACTTTCTTTTATTGCAGGTAGAAGAAGAAATCAATACCAAAGATACTACTTTAGTAAATATAACCCCACAGTCGAAGAATCTTTTTTTTCTACAACATAAATCAAGTCATGCAAGCCAACACTTCAATTACTTCCAGTTGAAGATATATTAAAACCTTCTTCAAATAATTCAAGATATAAATATTTAAAGATGATGCCAACTATATCAAAGGCTTTTACCATACACTTGGAGATATACTGAAGCTTCCAACTAAAGAATTGAAGGCTATATCAATTTGAAGACTTCAAGATTATTATGGGGGCTTCTTATTGGCTTTCAATTGAAGACTTACTGCTTGGAAGAATTAAACTTACACATTTCAACTTGAAGACATGTCAGACTTGAAGGCTTCTACTTGAAGACTTGACATATTTGAAGACTTCGACTTGAAGACTTAATGGATTTGAAGACTTTAACTTGATGATTCAACTTGAAGGTTAAAGTATAAGATTTAAACTTGAAGATATAGCCACTTTGAAGAATTGAACTTGAAGATGTGGCAGACTTGGATAGTTGAAGACTTAGCGGACTAGAAGAATTTTACTCAACTTCAACTTGAAGATTTAGCATGCTAGAGACTTCAAAAATGATATAGAAAATAGGAAGAATTCAACTTGGCGATTTGGAAAACTTGAAGAATTCAGCTCAAAGACATGGCGATCTTGAAAACTTTGCAGCATGCTAAAGACTATAATTGTCTTGAAGATACCAATCTTGGCGAAGAGGATCAAGTCATTCTGCAGTTTATACGAGTGAGCTTCTTTGTTTTTAACACTTTATGGATTTGATAACTTGGCGCACTTGAATTCTGCAGCTTTAAGACCTAGCATGCTTGAATACTTCAAATTGATGATGTAATAGACTTGACAAAATCAACTTGACTTAGAATAGGAGCTTTCAACTTGAATATTTAGACTCTTATTAAAGAAACTACATTCACCCATCAAAGACTTCAATTTGATATAGAGGACTTGCTCCCGCTGAGCCATCAAGATAAGACAGAGAATTCAATGAAAGAATACATGTACACCCAATTTTCAAGTGTCAATCAAGTGCATCATATTCCATTATACCTCATTTGAAGAATAACTTGGTTAATATATATTTTTTGAACTCATACGACTGGAAGAGGATCGATGAAGAGGATCAAGTTATTTCGTAGTTCAAAATAGGTGAGTTTTTTTTTTGCGTCCTAACTTTTGCCTAGGCCGCCTCTTTCTAGGTTTTCAACCTAGCAAATTTTTTTTTTTGGATGTCCTAACTTTTGCCTAAGCCTCCTCTTTCGAGGTTTTCAACCTAGAAGACCTTGTTGGGAGGGATATGCACAGTTTATACTCTTGCGGGCCAGGAGTAACATGCAGTTTAAGCTCGTGCGTCAAGGAGCATAATAATTTGAAGATTTAGCTTATAACTTGAATTGTTTCGCAACTTTAAGACTTGCTCAATTTTGAAGAGCTTTGCAACTTGAAGTTCCACTCGAATTCGAAGAGCTTTGTGACTTGAAGATTTATCTCAAAGTTTAAGAGCTTTTTAACTTTAACACTGTTGATACCCAATTTTTTCCTATGTATTTTATATACTCAAAATATTCTCAAAATAGTATGTGTATTCATACATAAGCATGCCCAAGAGTTTTGGTATTTTTTTCTACTTTTCTAAGGTTTGTAAAATCGATTACTTATCTATTTTAGTAGTACAAAATACCATAATTAATCTTAAAATTACCATTTTTGTGAATAATTTATTTTTATCCTTATATTTACACCAAAATATAATAAAGGTGATTTTTGCATATTTTTGACAAATTTATTTGATATTTTTAAACTAAAATTGAATAAAATTGCAATCATAGCCTATATTATGATTAATGGCATTTTAAAATTATAAAATTATTTCATGTATCTTTAGATTAATGTTTATATATTATTAATTAGTTCAGTACTTTTAATTTATTTTTAAAATCATTTTAACTATTTTTACATAAATTAAAAGGGAGAAATTGGTTATTTAATACATAGCCATTTCCAATTGCAATTGTAGCCTCCATTTAACCCCCCCCAATTCCACCCTTAATCTAACGACCCAATTTCAAATTCCAACCCAAACCCACAACCCGTTTTCAGACCCGCCTGGTTCCTCTTTTAATCTTGGATGTTGATCATTTTGATCAACGGCCATGATCCGGTCTTTCCTTTTAAATTTCCATACCCCCCTAACCCTAATCTATTATGTCAAATACGCCGCCTTTGAACTCTCATCTCTCAAACTCTCTATAGCCCTCTCCAGAACCCTAGCCTCCCCTTACCTTGTTCCACCATGATTTCACCGGCGTCCATGGCTTCTCAGGCCATGGACAGCCTATACCCACCTCCTATGGCTCCTTCATGCCTGTTGTTCGAAGGATCGAGGCCAGACCTCGAGGGACTTCACTCAGGCCTTTGCTGATTCGAAGATTCCGGCTATCTCCAACATTGCTCCGGTGTCTCTTGGTCTTTTGAGCCTGCTTATGACATTATCCGGCTTAGATCGAGTATTTTCGAAGCCTTTCTCATCACTAGGGTTCATCTGGAACACTAAATATCGAGGTTCTCTCAGATTATTTTAGATCTGTTACATGTTTGCACTGTTGCTTAAGTTTCTTAAACGTTTTCTCCGATTTTCTTTCAAAAAAAGCAATTCTTTTTTATTAGGGTTTCTGGAAAGTTCTTAAAATGATTCTGACTCTTCTTCTTCTCCTTTTCTTGGTAAGAATCAACCCCTGGTATGTTCTTATTTGCTCTTCTCTGATTCGCATGCCTTTTCGTGTGTTTTTATATTTGCTGTATTATGAAGTTTTCTAATATGCTCTCACATGCATATCTTATGTGTTTCTTTACTGTATTCTCCTATTGAGTTTTAGTCATTTGTTTGCCTTTACCGGAATTCGCCTGGATTCTTTCTAGATGTATTTTATCGACTGTTTCTTTAATTTTACACTACCTGAACTCGTTTAAATTTCAAGCTTTTCTTGAAACTTGTTTCCTGTACTGGTTTCTATGTTCTACTTGCTATTGTGCTTGTATGCTTCTCATGAGACTCTGAAAAGGTCTCTGAGCCTATCTCAATAGTTTGCCTCTTCATCTCTGTATCAAATTCTAGTTTAAAAACCCTAAGATTTGGGGGTTTTCTTTGGCTAATTTGGTTTCATGTTTGGACAAGGGTTCTACTTTGAAACCTTGAACTCTCAGACTCACTTCGAGTTATGAATTGAATTTGAACCTTTTTCTGTATTTGTGATTTTGAAACCCTCTTGCATGACATGCCTATGTGTTTTATACGAGAACTTCTCTTTCAAATGTTTTGCCAACAGTTAATTAATTTTGAATCCCTTTAATGTTTCTTATTTGATTGTTACTGATTTCTCCTAAATTAAAACTTTCCTTTACCTCTTTTCTGACTCGAGTAAGGCTTTCAATGGGATTCTTTACTGGTTATTTTACTGATTCCCTTTCCTTGTTTTACAAATCAAGTACCACTAGACTTTTACCTTAAATGTCTTCTATGTATTTACCCTTATTTGTCTACCTTGCACGAGATATTTACTTGATTTCCTTCCTTAAATAACTTCTGCCCATTACCGTTTGAATTTGGACTCCTTAATTAAAGAAAGTCTATGGGCTGATTGATTTTAATTAGTACATAGTTCCTTAATTATTACTAAACTATGATTCTTGCCTTATTTGCTACACCTGTTTTCAATTATAAATATACTGCTCTTTCATCAATTTTTAAATCATCACAACTCTCTTCTAAAACTTACATTCTTGCTTCTTGGTTGCAATTTGGCTTCCCTAAATCTACTGTTTCTCTTTACTTGCTCTTCTGAACTGGTATGTCCTACTTTTAATTCAAGCATCAAATAGAATGTGTTTCCATACAAGTTTTTTTTACTGCTTTATAGAGTTCAACTTTAAAAAATAAATATTTATGTCTTGCTATCTGTTGTTGTAATGAATCCCTATCCCCATTCCCTTTATTTGTTTGGGCTATATTTTAAGACATGGCAACATTCAAAGTTGTTGTCATGGATTAATACTGGGTCCTTTGGATCCTAGCCTCTTTCAATCTCCTATTCCCACATTCCCTTATGTGTATAGAGTTTAGGTATAGCCTGGCAGCATATGAATTGTTGTCCATGGCTGAACCTGACCTTCAAAAGGTCCTAACTCTCTAATTTTTAAGATGACAAGTTGGTCAGGGGTGCGCCAGCAGCCCAGTTGTTAGGCATGACCACCAACCTGCCCTAGCTCCCCCCTAATTCCCTTTCATTGGACTTACACTTACTTCTAGTCCCTAAGTTCTTCCCCCCTCTTATGAGCCTTGCTTTGGGAACCTTGAGTTCCTCCGGACTTGGACATTTAAGGGCTGGCCCTTCCACACTGCACTTTAATCTGTTCTGCAATAACATTTGGGGTGTAAGCACTGCATGGAACTCTTGAAGTTCCTTGGAACTTTGACACATCCCAAATAAGAGAAAGGCTTTGAAAATCTAATCCCTGAAGTTGGTGCATCTCATATTGTTAGATATTGAGTCTGAATTAGGTTCCTTGGATGCAGCTTAAATTTCTTATGTAATTTTATTTTTTTGTTTGATTCATTTGGTCTGTAATAATTTGTAATAACTTATGGGGTTTAGTAAAGAAAGGGGAGGGTTACTTACTATGTGCATAAGGGTAGATATCATGTTCATTAGGTATTTACTTCTGCAAATTACGCCAAGCTCTACATTTATTCATCTAGAAATCCTGTTTTAGGTTCTGCACTCTCATATAGATATACTGTTTTTAGTTCTACATTTCTACATTCTTCATATAGAAATCATATTTAGGTTCTGCACTTTCATATATAAATCCTGCTTTAAGTTCTGCATTTCGTACATAGGTCAATAGTTCTCTGCATTTCTGCATCTCACATAGAAAACGTGTCTATAGGATTCTGCATTTTTGCCTATCATATAGAAAGCATGTCTATAGGTTTTCTGAACGCTGTATACGTGTCTATCATTAGGCAAAAAAAAAATTTAGGCTTAAACAATAATCAATTGCATTCTATGCTCATAGGATTTCTGCATTCTTGTTGTGCCTGTAAAAAGTGTGTAAAATTAACAACGCTAGAAAATATGCCTATAGGAACTGTCAATCAATTCTGAATTACCTCACTCGTTTTAAGGTAATCTGTCAGTAATAACGCGTTATCAATTGCAGAACTTGTATTATTCTATTAAAACTGGCAACTCTTCTTTAACCTATTTACTTCTTTTATGAAACCAATAGATATCATGCCTATAAGTTTCACCTAGGAAAGCCTTAGGATAAAAGCTGTAACTGCATCAGTCTTCAATAATTGCAGCCAGGCAGACCTAATACAGACTTCTTGTCTAAAAATATGGGTTGAACCAGTTCGCTTAACATTTAAGTTAAATTCAGACCTAATCAGTATATGTAAGGCATGCTAAACTACATTTTTTGTGATTGAGGCTTATTTGAGCCTTTAAACAAGAAGTTAAAGGCTTAACAAGAAGTTAATTAACAAGAAGTTAAGCGAATCACATTTTTTGTGATTCGCTTAACATTCTAAGGAGGCTTATTTGAGCCTTTAATTGTTATGTGTACCCTATAACTGTCCTATGTGTTTTGTTTGACGCCTTAGAATTTTTACCTTTCTAAACTCTTGAAAAAGCCCAAAATTCGTTCCCTTGATAGGACTAGAATCCCCAAATGCCTCTGGGACTGATAGGATCGGGATGGGTAATAGCATGCTATAGGTAACGACACCATTTCGCGCTTAATACCTTAACGGGGTGGGAAAGGGTACATATGGATATGATGACCACGCGATAACACCGCATGTATAAACGGTTACCGGGTGTTGTGTGGGGTGACCCATATTATGTATAAACCTAGGACCCCTTCCCTTATTTGTCCATTTTATTTTTATTTTTTGCCAAACTTCAGCATTTAAACTGCTTTTAACTTGCAAAAACTATGTGGAAATTTTCTCTTTTTACTCTTTTATTCAAGGTTATAAAACTGTTTCCCCTATCAAAATTCAGTTTCTTTAACTTCCTTAATCCCTTTCAACCATTATGTGAAAAAAACCTCTTTGTATTTGTAATTTTTGCTTGTCTACTTGTTGTTTGCATTTAAAGTCACTACATAGAATGGTCGGGAACAACACTAGTGGATCTTGAGGGGTGCCTAACACCTTCCACTCGAGATAATTTCTAGCCCTTACCCGAACTCTGGTTTTCAATCTCAAAACCCTTAGTGTCCTAATGCACTTAATCATTAGGTGGCGACTCTTCAACCTCCAAAGCCCCAATTCCCAAACGGGAATAGAGTTGTCTTCCCGAATGTCGTAAACCCAATTTCGCTTTAGAGAAAAAGGGGGCGTCGACAGCATGGCGACTCTACTGGGGATTCTTTAGGCTTTTACCACCGCATGTTATATGTGACTTTACCGTTTTCTTTATTGCTTTGTTTAATGCCTTTATTCGAAACTGACTTGCCTTTTTTTTCTTCTTTTTTTAACGCTTTCATTTACTGTTTCTTTCAATACCATTTTAATTTTGAGCAATTATTGTAATCATTATGAACATGAAAATACGTGGAAATTTGTTTCATTCTTGTAATTGCATTTTTCAACATCATATTCCACCCGTGCCAAACTAGTACCATAGCAACGCTTGATGAGTGATTGCGCTCTTCCAATATTATTACCCCTTAAATTTTGGCAAAGGCATATTTGCGGTAAAACTAGTCGATCAGTAGTGCAGTCGACGGTTCCGTGCATTTCCCTTTTGAGTTATCCGCTCAAGTTTACCGGTCTAGCACCCCATAGAAACCTTATTCTGTTTAACTGTTCATGCATCACTGTCAAACCTAATCGAGTCAGTTATTCTATCCAAATAATGACTCTTTAAGATAGCCTATCCAAAGTCCACTGGGTTCCCTTGGAACCCAATCGAACAACACCATACTCTGTTCATTTATTTGGAGAACTAAATGCCATTATGGCAATTATTGATTTAAATAGTCGAGACCGGCGGGGGTAAGGGACTAACGCTTTATTTTGCAGAAAATGAGGCACGAAATCCCTAGATTAGGCATGGTGAACTATATTCACCCGAGGTTGCTAAGATGGTGGGAGGACCTTCACTCCAGTGATCAGACCCTCATCTGCAAAAATTTGGGGAATGCCAGAACGCTCAGGACATTTGGCTAGGGCTTATCTGCTGCTGGGATTGTGTGAGCTGGTGACGATGTTCGATGGAGCCAAAGATGCCGAGTCTGGGGAAGGTCCTTCTGGGACCAAATAGTTAGGAGTTTCTTTTCTTTTTCGCTTTGAAATGTAATAAGGCCAATGGCCATTAGTGATATTTTACTTTATGCAATTTTAGTGTCGTTTTGGGATTTGTCTTATTTTTATTAATAAAATAAGGCATTTAGCATTAGAAATTCTCCAAATCAACTTGTCGCTAGGCCTACCTCGGGCACAACGAGGCACCCAATTTAGGACACGATTTTTATTCTTGTACTATGTGTTTAAATATTGCAATATTTTTCACAAAATCCGTACTAACTTACTACCTTTTTTGTTTTTACTTTTATTTTTTATTCCTCTCCCGAAAAGGTTAGTTCGTGCATTCTGGCATCGTCATTCTACTCCACAAGATCTAAGGGTCATCCACCTCCTCCTCCTCCAAGTCCTATAAAAAACAAGGGCAAATAAAAATGGAAGATTTGAACAATGTCAGAAAGGAGAACTCAACTGAAAGGGTAGAGGTTTCTCAGGGTGTTCAGGTATCCAAAGAAAGTGCCGCTCAGCTCGAACAAAAGTTACTGAAATTTCAAGAAGAACTAGACCAAGTTCGAAACTTGGCGAGTCTGCCATTCTCCCTCACAACTCTAGACATCAACCTTCCCAATGCTCAACGCCCCATACCTCCACAGAACATCCCGAAGCCGCAGAAACAACCCGCTACTCATCAAAATTGCAACACATGTCACAACAATGCTCCACTCCTCATCCCTGAACCATTAAATGATCATCCCCACCACACTCCCATATATGTGGAAACCACGCCACAATACACTCAACCCATTACAAACACATCAGAATATGATGACAAAGATTCTCTCATCAAGAACCTGACTGCTGTGAGCACGTGATTTTTGCCCTATATATGAGTTATTCCCATAAAATTCAGACAAAAGATTTTCTTTATTTTTTACAATTTTTGCGAATTTTGTGTTCATTGTTTGCATGGTATTTGTGCATGTCAAGTCAAATAAAAAATACAAAATATGCATATGCATTAGGATTTTTAATTTTACAATTTTAGTATTAATTCATTTTTGAAACAAACTAAAGAAAAATCAGAAAAATAGCATTTTTAGTGTTGAAAAGTACTACAAAATAGATATTAAATAAATTAGAGAATTTAATTAGTTTAACAATTTAATAAAACATACAAAAGAAAACTAAAATACAACAAAATACAAAATCAGAACAATATATAAAAATACAAGAGTGAAAATGAATGTGAAAATACAAGAATTAAAAATCAACAAACAAAGACAAAGGAAAATAAAATTGGGCCAAATCTGGACTAAGTCCAGTTTATTTTCGTCCCAAACCGGCAGACCAGGCCCACCATATCTAAACCGGCGCAGCCCAGAACATCAGCAACCCGGTCCAGCATTGTGGACGTCAAAACGACGTCGCTGGAAAAGGTTTTTAATCTCAGCCTTTGAATCATTCCCATCCGACGGTTAGCATTATATTGGGCATTTAAATCAAATAAAATGATACAAAAAAAACATTAACCCTAAAAGAATACAAGAACCCAAGACCCTGTATCATCGTCTCTGCCCATTGCCGCCTTATACTACCACCCCGCCGCCCGCCGAAATTCGCTCACGGCGGCGGCGGGTCTCCATTTCTGGCCAAATAAACATCAAAACACTCCCTGTTTCTCCCCCTATTCAAATCACCCACTAGTTCTCCCCAAATCCCACCACAACTCCCCAAATCCCTCAAACCCTAGGCGCCGCCACCACCGCCTACGGCGGCGCCGATGTCAAAACCCTAACCCATGAACACCCCAAGTTCTTCCCACTCTCCTTATGCCTGATATACATTCATTTTTCATCATCATCCTCGTCGAATAGTCACTTGAAGAACCGTCTGAATGCTACGCTGGTTTTTTCAAGCTCAAATCATTCCAATTTGAACAACCGGATGTTTACGAACAAAAGAAAGAAGAATGTCCAAGAAATTTCGAACCTGTTCTTCCTGAGGCATAGAGGGATGTCCAAACAGAAAGAAAAGGAATATAAAGCTAAGTGTTCTTCCTTTTTCCGCTTCGTTTCTTCTCGCGTCTGTTTACTTTAGCTATTTTTGTTGCTTGTTTTGTTTAGTTTCGCTAGAGTCTGCTGATAAGTTCTGTTTAAGGAATCAGTAATTAGAGACTAACAATAGGCTCTGATTAATTTTGCTTTGAGTAAATACATTGATATAAAATAGTAGCATTGGACTTTTGCAATTAAACCAATATGATTGTTTGTTTTGTCTTTGATTCTGAGATT
>MU688133.1:81540-102465 GCA_026770625.1 Nicotiana glauca | reverse complement strand
TATATATATATATATATATATATATATATATATATATATATATATATATATATATATATATATATATATATACGGATCGGGTTACACGCCTCAGCGATACTTACATGGATCGGGATGCACGTCGCAGCGATATAGCGCTTGGGCTGTAGGAGCCCCTTCCCGAGTCTGCACACCCCTAGTGAGTGCTGTCGATGAAATATATGGATCGGGCTGCATGCCATAGCAATATATGGATCGGGTTATATATATATATATATATACACAGATCGGGTTGCACGCCTCAGCGATACTTACATGGATCGGGCTGCACGTCGCAGCGATATAGCACTTGGGCTGTAGGAGCCCCTTCCCGAGTCTGCACACCCCTAATGAGTGTTGTCGATGAAATATATGGATCGGGCTGCATGCCATAGCGATGTATGGATCGGGCTGCACGCTGCAGCGATATGTGGATCGGGCTGCACACCGCAGCGGTTACTATATGGTACCTATTGAGCATGAATGCTGAGTGCGATTATTGATTGGTAAGAGATGAGTCACGAGTGACAGAGAGGCTAGCCCGAGGGGCGATAGATATATTCATGCACATGAGTGATGCTTTGCCTGAGAGGCCTATTTATGAACTTACTGATTTCACTCCTATTTAAAGTGAGTTTCTATCGAATATGTTGATTTAGTGACTGTTTTCGCTCATTTTTATATTGAGCCTTTGCCGAAATATTGAATAAATGTTTTAAAACCACTTTTATTAAACTGGGGTTTATGAGATGTTCATAACTTAGTCTCTGATTTGACATTGGTTATTTCCACTGAGATTTTCAAGTTATGAGGTGTTTATGATTGCGATTTTTGCCCGAGGGGCTATTTTACGAACTATGTTTTGCCCGAGAGCCCGATTATGGTTTTTTTTATCTCTTTTATTACAAATGGTATCGAACCCCTACTAAAATTGCTGGAAGGTATTTTAAATGGTTTTTACAAAAAATCTAGATTTTAAAAAATGAGATGATTGACACGTATTCTGATTTGAAAGCTTGTTGTGCTTATTGAGTTAACATAAATGTGGATTCATTTTTTCCTACTGCTCAGTCTTTGTTTACTTTTATTACTTACTGGGTTGGAGTACTCACATTACTCCCTGCACCTCATGTGTAGATTCAGGTATTTCGGAACCCGGTAGCGGGTGTTGGTTGCTTAGACGCGGAGTCATCGGAGTTAAAAAAGTGGCTGCACTGCGTTCGCAGCACCACTTCCCTCCTCTCATTTCTATTACTATATTTAGTACATTCTCAGACTCTTGTTATATTCGGACCTTGATAGATGCTCATGACTAGCGATACCCCGATGTCGGGCTTGTATTTTATTTTTCGCATTTTCATTCAGACTTATATTATGAAATATTGTTTAATTAAAGGTTTTAAAATGACTGCTGATGATTAAAGGGTTTATATGGGTGTTGTGTCGGCTGGCTTGTCTGCCCGAGAGGCACCATCACGACCGGGCCGGTTTGGGGTCGTGACAAGTTGGTATCAGAGCCTAGATTACATAGGCCTCACGAGTCATGAGAAAGTTTAGTAGAGTTTTGCGGATCGGTACGGAGACGTCTGTATTTATCTTCGAGAGGTTGCGGAACCGTTAGGAAAACATCACATTCTTGAATTCTTATCTTGCGTCCTTGATTCAGCTTGAAAAGTAACTCTTGAAATTTCTTTCACAAATTTATATGCGCACATGAGCGCTTAGTATCAAATGTGCCTTGATGGCTTATGATTCCCCGATCGAGGGGTGAGATGTGATCTCTGTGAGTTTATGTTGGGCCAGTCTGGAGGACTTGAGGCTGGATCTTTGCCTATGGCTTGAGCATCGAGGTGCTGATTGTGTAAACAAGTATTTTGAACTTAAATGTTCGGTAGTGTCCCTGTTAGTGGAAGTGATGGTCGTGTCTATAAGATGAGTATGTTAGTATTGAGCGATGTATCTATATGACGTAGGAGTGACGGGAAAGGCCTAATGAAGGATAGAGGAACTATTAGGTACTGGAATTCCATCTTGATTTGAGGTATAGCCCGGAGTTATGGGCATATGAAGGATCTTTTCATGTTTCCCAGTTGAGAGTGAAGAAAATTTTTATGTTGCGGCGAGTTCATACTCAGGAAGACTAAGTGACTGCGTACAATTTATAACGGTGAAAGGTATACAGAAATGTTAATCGAAGGCAAAGCAGGTGGGGTATCTCTTGCGAGAAATTTCTGGGGTTGTGTGACCCTCATGTGAATGTTAGAAGATCCCATGTACAAGTGAAATGTAAGTGTTGAAATTTAAATTTTGGGTCGCTTAAGAGAGTGGGTTTAACTGTTACGAGAATGAGTGTGAGGTTCATCAAAGAATTAAGTACCAGATGGTCTGTTTCTCACAAGCTTATGAAGGATTGAGTTTAATCTCACTATGATATTATGGCAGCAAAAGAGTATATGCGTTATGAGTTATTGGGTGTGTTTTTGTCTATGGCTTTGAGCCAAGTAGGGGAGTTTCCTATTGATTTGCGGATTACATAGTTATGTGCTATGTTGGTAAATAATGTTCAATGTATAGAGCAGGAAGTTGCTTGGTCGTATTGGGATGAGGATTTCATTCTGTGGTGCTGGAGTGCCAATGAGGCATGGGTGGTTTTGTTTGTTAGGCCAGGTAAATTGCAGTTGAATAAGAGTGAATGACTCTCGAGAATGGTTCTAATGTGTTCAAGATTCTACAGGGAACAATCGGGTACTTTAAAGTTATATGTGTGGTTAGAGACTGAGTTTTCATTGGAAGAGGTCAAGACTTGTGGTAATTCTATATTAATTATGGGATTTTATGCATCAGTAATAGGAAGGTAAATGTAATAGATTTGGATTCGCAGGAAGTTCTTTAGAGTAAAGTATTCAGGAATTGTGGTGCTACAACAAGAGGGAATATCAAGTTGAAGATGAATCAGAAGGAAATTTAGATAAGTGGGGTAGCTTCATAGTATACCAGACCGGTAAGGGAAGGATATGATTTGTTCCTTGTAGGTGTTCGAGGTAATGAGTTCCTACAGGTATTTCGCGGCAATGCTCTTAGGTTTTGACGGCTTGCGTAGCTTGGTCAAGTTAGAAGGATTCAGTCCAGGCAGGTCTGATTTGTGCAAAAGGAACTCAGAGAGTTCTTGATGGGTTTTACTGTGGTTTGGAGATGTATATTTTCTATGGGCATGCGGAGCATGGGATGTATAGTGATTTTTCTTCTAGATGGTACCAATGGAAAGTTCTTGACTAGTTGAGTACGTAGATGTCTGTGGCTCGAAGGGAGATAAGTTTTCATGTTATTCTCGAATGGTATGGTTTATGCGGTATGTTGTGTAAGATTGAGAATTGCATGTGTAAGGTCATAGTTCAGATTTGAATAGAAGGTCATAAATTCTTAGGCAGCACAGACAGTTTCAGATAAATAAAGAAATGAGCTTCAAATGAATTGAGAAATGATCTTCAGATGATTAAGGAAATGGTAAAGCTAACTTAGGTGATTTGACGAGGGTATATGTTTCAGAAAGAGGCAATGTGATTAAGTTGATGGTACTTTGGTAGTATTGTGGCACTTCTTGTCAGATCGGCTACTAATATTCGAGTTTGCTTGGAAGCATAGAATAATCTTATAGTATCTCTCATAGAATGATTAAGTACTAGAGGCGAGTTATATATGCGAGTGGTAGAATTGGGATCAGATATGGTAATTCGTGTGTTTTATGGACTTGGAGACTAGAAGTTCTCATATACAGGTTAGCTTGTGGTAGTGGATGGAAAAATGTGGATAAGTTAGTCAGATATTAGTATGTGCTATAATTCAATCATTGTAGACCTATACGGATATGTGTCCGGCATCGAGACGGGTTTGTTGACTTCGAGTTGTTGTTGGCGAAGGATGTGTTGACTCGATTGTTTTGAGCTATGAGCAATTAGGGGGATCTATGAGTTACCTTTCTGTGTTATGAGACGTTACGATCTATTGGTTATAGGCACCTATGGTGCGGTTCTATCAGAGTATCATAATGGAAGTCGAGCGGGAAGAGTAATTGAGAGTTGCTCGACGAATGGTGTATTGGTTATATCCTATTGGGTTTGCGTGATGTATGTCATTTGTTTCACCATGGGTTTAATGATTTGCTTTGGTTCCAAACATTAATTTAGCGTGGTTGTCGATTTCGAGCATAGTGACTTGAGGTGTTTTATGTGGGGCAGTGTTTGGATAGGATCACGCGTGGTAGCGAAACTATGTGGAAATATGACCTTGCAGGTTAGATTAATGTGTTCTATTTCTATGATTTGAGATGGGTTCTCAGTCGTGTATTGTGATGGCACTGGTGAGCTTGAGGTACATCTCTTTCATTTGAGTCAGTTTCATGATGTGAATATGTTCGGATTGTTGCTTATTAGTGCGTGGGCTGCACAAGTTGTGGCTTTAGCCTGTTTTAATGTGTCATGTCACTAGAGTAACTGTGTTGGACTAGATGAGATTGTTGGGGTCCTTAATGAATACAAATGGATTCGATTTCAGCATGTTTGAAGGACAAATATCGAGGTTCGGCTCAAAAATTTGCTATGGTATTTGTTAGAGGAGAAGTGGTTTCATGAAGGGGTGATCTGAGAAAAATGGTTATGGTTTATTACGTGTTTCATTTATCGTTGGCAGTATATGGCAGTGTTAGAATGAGAGTTTAGTTGTTAAGAGATTTTCTATCAGTATTCGGTTGTTATGTGCAACTGCTGTGATTAGAAGTTATCGTTGCGAGTGTTTGAGTTATGTGGTATATCATGTGATTGTGTCTGAGATAGCAGATATGGTTGTTACAACTTATTTGGACTTATCCACAGTATAAAGGTAAGATTCGGATCGTGTTGAGGGGTTAGAGGCAGAAATGTGGTTATATAGTTTATGGCCCAGAAAGGATGGTGAAATTTCAGTTATGTTGTTTTATCAAACCTATGTGAGATAGGGTGATATAGGGTCACCCCCGAGTATATGTATGGTAAGGTTAGCCAGCCATTGCTTGGCTCTTGGAACAACTCCGAGTACGTTCCAGGACGAACGTGTGTTTAAGTTGGAGAGGATGTAATGACCCGACCGGTCGTTTTGAGCTTTTGCACCTTGATCATGAGTTCTCGGGCATGACTTGCCCCGTGAAATTTATTATAGCTGCTGTAGATTGTTGGTTTTAGTTTTTGGGAAATTCGGAATGAATTTTAAGGAACAATCTCAGTTGAAAACTTTGAATTTGAAAGGTTTGACCAAGGATTTGACTTATTTGTATATGATCTTTGATCGTAATTTTTATGATTTTTTTTAGCTCCTTTAGGTTATTTGGGACTTGGGAGAGTGATCGGAATGCATTTTGGAAGTCCGTGGAAGATTTAGGCTTGAATTGGCGAAAGTGAGATTTCGGCGTTTTCCGGTTGATAGGTAAGATTTTGATATAGAGGTCAGAATGGAATTTCGAGAGTTGCAGTAGCTTCATTATGTCATTTGGGATGTGTGTGCAAAATTTCAAGTTATTCGGACGTCGTTTGGTCGGTTTTTTGATCTAAAGTGTATTTCAGAAGTTTTTGGAAACTTAGGCTTGAATTCGATGAGTTTTGAGTAATTTGATGTTGTTTGAGGTATTTTGATGATTGGAACAAGTTTGAATGATCTTGGATCGTAATTTTTATGATTTTTTTTAGCTCCTTTAGGTTATTTGGGACTTGGGAGAGTGATCGGAATGCATTTTGGAAGTCCGTGGAAGATTTAGGCTTGAATTGGCGAAAGTGAGATTTCGGCATTTTCCGGTTGATAGGTAAGATTTTGATATAGAGGTCAGAATGGAATTTCGAGAGTTGCAGTAGCTTCATTATGTCATTTGGGATGTGTGTGCAAAATTTCAAGTTATTCGGACGTCGTTTGGTCGGTTTTTTGATCTAAAGTGTATTTCAGAAGTTTTTGGAAACTTAGGCTTGAATTCGATGAGTTTTGAGTAATTTGATGTTGTTTGAGGTATTTTGATGATTGGAACAAGTTTTAATGATGTTATGGATTATGTTGGTAGGTTTGGTTGAGGTCCCGAGGGCCTCGGGTGTGTTTCGGGAGGCTAAGCGGATCAGTTGCATGTTTGAGAACTTTAGAAAAATTGCAGGTCTGCAGGCATTTTTGGCCTTCGCGTTCACGAAGGAAATCTCGCATTCGCGAAGGGTCGGGGTTCGTGAGCATCGCGTTTGCGAGATTACATGCTGTATCCGCGAAGGTTTGAGTGAGGCTTCATCGCGTTCGCGAGTGTGGATACGCGATCGCGAAAGAGGTTTTTTTGGGCTAATGGTCAGATATTCATCGCGTTCGGGTGGAAGTGAACGCATTCGCGAAGTTCAAAACTGTGGACGCTAATGGCATGTCATGTTCGCATAAGGTAAAATATGGTCAACTTAATCTTGTGCTATGCGTTCGCGAGAGATGGACCGCGTTCGCGAAGAAGGCTTGTAAAGCCCGGGCAAAATGTTTTAGTAGCTCTTGTCCGCGATTTTTGAGCTAACTTTCACCATTTTTGGGCGATTTTGGAGTTTCTTGAGGGGAGTTGAAGAGGGATTCAAGAGATAACACCTAGAGGTAATATTTTTGAACTCAATACTCTATTATATTGTGAAAGCCACCTAGAAAGTCATGGAAACTAAGCCTAAAATTGAAGAACTAGGGCTTGAGAAATTGAACTTTTGATTTGGGATTTGAAGGATCATTTGGGGTCGGATTTGAGAACTTTTGATATGTATGAACTCGTGGGGAGATGAGGAATCTAATGATGTAAAAAATTCTGAGTTTCGAGAGTGGACCCGGGGCTCGGGTTTTGGTAATTTCGGGATTTGTGCCTGTTATTGATTGTCTTCGCTTGGGCTTTGTTCCCTTAGCATATTGTGATGTATTCGCGCTGATTTTGGATAGATTCGACGTGTGTAGAGGACGATCTGAGGGGCAAAGGCGTCGAGACCTAGAGATTTTGCCGGTTCGAGGTAAGTAATGATTGTAAATAGTGTCCTGAGGGTTTGAAACCCCGGATTGCACAGCACTGCATTACTTTGAGGTGACTTATATACTAGATGACGAGCGTTGGGTAGAGCACCACTGGGGATTGTGACCTATTCCATCCCGAATGATTATTTTTAATGCGTATTTGAAAGTTAATTTTTTGATGTTATTATATTTGGGTTGTATGCCATGTTTGGGGGCTTGTGCCGAGTTTTCGAGACCCTTAGGGGTATCTTTACTATCTTTCCTCACTCTATTTGTTTGAAAGAATATCCTCAGTCATGTTTTACCTGTTTATCACTCAAATCTGTCTTTATCACTATATTCTTAAAAATGTGGAAACTGTTTGGGCTGAGTTCCCAGTTTTATTGATGGTCCGAGTGATCGTGAGATGATGACTGAGATAGACTGAGAGTCTGATGGTAAGGTTAATAACTGAGAGAGGCCGAGAGCCTAGTTGTAAGGATTATATATCTATCGATCGGGCTGCACGCCGCAGCAATATATATATATATATATATATATATAGTGCTTGGGCTGTAGGAGCCCCTCTCGGAGTCTGCACACCCCCGGTGAGCACCATTGACGAAATATATGGATCGGGATGCACACCGTAGCGATGTATGGATCGGGCTGCACGCCGCAGCGATGTATGGATCGGGCTGCATGCCGCAGCGGTTACTATATGGTACCTATTGAGCGTGAATGCTAAGTGTGAGTATTGATTATTAAGAGATGAGTCAGGAGTGACAGAGAGGCTAGCCCGAGGGGCGATAGATATATTTATGCATATGAGTGATGCTTTGCCTCAGAGGCATGTTTATGAACTTACTGATTTCACTCCTATTTAAAGTGAATTTCTATCGAATATGTTGATTTAGTGACTATTTTCGCTCATTTTTTATATTGAGCCTCTGCCGAAATGTTGAATAAATATTTTAAACCAACTTTTATTAAGCTAGGTTTTATGAGATGTTTATAACTTAATCACTGATTTGGCATTGGTTGTTTCCACTGAGATTTTCAAGTTATGAGGTGTTTATGATTGCGGTTTTTGCCCGAGGGGCTGATTATGGTTTTTTTTATCTCTTTTATTACAAATGGTATCGAACCCTTACTGAAATGTTGGAAGGTATTTTTAATGATTTTTACCAAAAAGCTAGATTTTAAAAAATGAGATGATTGACTCGTATTCTAATTTGAAAGCCTGTTGTGCTTATTGAGTTAACATAAATGTGGATTCATTGTTTCCTACTTCTCAGTCTTTACTTACTTTTATTACTTACTGGGTTGGAGTACTCACATTACTCCCTGCACCTCATGTGCAGATTCAGGTATTTCGGAACCCGATAGCGGGTGCTGGTTGCTTAGATGCGGAGTCATCGGAGTTAGCAAGGTGGCTGCACGACGTTCGCAGTACCACTTCCCTCCTCTCATTTCTATTACTGTATTTAGTACATTTTAAGACTCTTGTTATATTCGAACCTTGATAGATGATAATGACTAGTGACTCCCCGATGTCGGGCTTGTATGTTATTTTTCACATTTTCATTCAGACTTATATTATGAAATATTACTTAATTAAAGGTTTTAAAATGACTTAATGATTAAAGGGTTAATATGGGTGTTGTGTCGGCTGGCCTTGTCTGCACGAGAGGTGCCATCACAACCGGGTCAGTTTGGGGTCTTGACATCAACAAAAGTCAAATCCCAAGCCCGCTTGGTCTAAATTCAAAATTCGGACCAAAACCCGATTACCCATTCACCGTCGAGACCGGTTACGTAATTTGTTTTAGAATCCCACCTCAATTGGATGTCTAAATCTCAATTTTACAAAAATCTCTAATTCTACCCAAACCCCCAATTTCCACCATGAAAACACTAAATTTTAGGTTGAAATCTTAGAAAATGTAATGAAAAATTGAAAGAAAATAGATTAGAATCACTTACCAATGATTTGGGGAAGAAGGGTGCTTGGAAAAATCACCTCTAGGGTTTTCTTATTTTGAAAATTGAAGAATGAGAGAAAATTCCATTTTTTAGCTATTTGATGTCGCATTTGCTACCTGGGAACCCCTCAAATGCGAAGAAACTGTTGCAATTGCGAAGTCCTCCCATTTCAGCTATCATCGCATTTGCAATGATTTGTTCGTAAATGCGAACATTGATCTCCCGCATTTGCGACCAAATTGATCGCAAATGCGATCAAGCCTAACCCAGTCCCACTTTACAAAAGCGAAGTATTGTTCGCAAATGCAAAACTAACAAAGGTCACAAATGCGAAGCCTGACCCTGCAATTGCGAGGTCTGAGGCCTGCACCAGAACTGAAACACACTAGCATTTTTCCTAAGTCCAAAATTCACTCTGTAGCCTATCTGAAACTCACCCGAGCCATGGGAGCTCCAAATCAAACATGCACACAAGTCCAAAAATTATTATATGAACTTGCTCGTGCGATCAAATTGCCAAAATAACACTTAGAACTACGAATTGAATACCAAATCAAATGGAATTTTCAAGAAAACTCATAAACTTCTATTTTTACAGTCGGACGTCAGAATCATGTCAAACCAATTCTGTTTCTCACCAAATTTGACAGACAAGTCATAAATATAATAGTGGGACTATACCGGGTTTCGAAACCAAAATACGGACCCAATATCAATAAAATCAAACATTGGTCAAACTTTTAAAGTCATTAAGCTTTTAAATTTTCAAATTTTAACAAAGAGCGATAACTCGGGCTAGAGACTTCCAAATTCGATTCTGGGCATACGCCCCAAGTCCCAAATCACGATACGGACCCACCGAGACCGTCAAAACACAAATCCGGGCATGTTTGCTCAAAATATAGACCGAAGTTAACTCAAATAGATTTTAAGGCAAAATTTTCATATTTTATCAGTTTTTAATAGAAAAGCCTTCCGAAAAATACACGGACTGCGCACGTAAATCGAAAAGGGATAAGATAAGGTATTTAAGGCTTAAAACTACATATTAGGTTCTAAAATATAAGATGACCTATCGGTTCATCACATTCTCCACCTCTAAAACAACCGTTCATCCTCGAACGGACATAAAAAAGTACCTGTACTGGTGAAAAGGTGAGGATATCTACTCTACATGTCCGACTCGGACTCCAAAGTAGCTGCATCGATGGGCTGACCTCTCCACTACACTCGAACTAAAGGATAACTCTTTGACCTCAACTGATGAATCTACCGAGATAGAATAGCCACCAACTCCTCTTCATAAGTCAAATCCTTATCCAACTAGACAGAGCTGAAATCTAACATATGGGACGGATCACCGTGATACTTTTAGAGTATGGACACATGGAAAACCATATGAACTGTTGATAAGCTAGGTGGTAATGCGAGCTTATAAGTTACCTCACCCACTCTATGAAGAATCTCAAAAGGTCTGATATACCTAGGGCTCAACTTGCCTTTCTTTCTGAACCTTGTCACAGCCTTCATAGGTAAAACCCGGAGCAATACTCTCTCTCCGACCATGAATGCAACATCACAAACTCTACGAGCGGCATAACTCTTCTACCTGGACTGAGCTGTGCAAAGTCGATCCTGAATAATCTTAACCTTATCCAAGGCATCCTGTACCAAATTTGTACCTAACAACCAAGCCTCCCCCGGCTCAAACTATCCAACTAGAGAATGACACCGCTTCCCGTATAATGCCTTATAGGGAGCCATTTGAATGCTCGATTGTAGCTATTATTGTAGGCAAACTCTGCAAGTGGTAAGAACTGATCCCAAGATCCTCCAAAGTCTGCAACACAAGCGCGAAGAATATCCTCCAATATCTGAATAGTGCGCTCGGATTGTCCGTTCATCTGAGTATGAAATGTTGTGCTCACGTTGTACTGCCCTCCAGAAATACGAGGTGAACTGCGTACCTCGATCAGAAATAATAAACACGGGCACACTGTGAAGACGAATGATATCGCGTATATAAACCTCTGTCAACCGCTCTGAAGAATAGGTAATTTTGCCACAAGAATGAAATGCACTGACTTGGTCAACCTTCCAACAATGACCCAAACTGCATCAAACTTCCTCCGAGTCCATGGGAGTTCAACAAAAAAATCCATAGTGATGCGCTCCCATTTCCACTCAGGAATCTCTAACTTCGGAAGCAAACCACCAGGTCTTTGATGCTCATACTTTAATTGCTGATAATTTAAACATCGAGCTTCATATACAACTATGTCCTTCATCCTACTCCACTAATAATGTTGCCGCAAGTCCTAACACATCTTGGCTGCACCCGGATGAATAGAATACCGGGAACTATGGGCCTCCTCAAGAATAAACAATCATGAAGTCCATCTACATTAGGCATATAAACACGACCCTGCATCCTCAAACCTTCGTCCTTTCTAATAGTAACCTGCTTGGCACCACCGTGCTGCACTGTGTCCCTAAGGACAAGCAAATGAGGGTCATCATACTGCCGCTCCTTAATGCGCTCAAACAAGGAATATTGAGCATTGTACAAGCTAGAAACTGATACGGCTCGGAAACATCTAACCTCACAAACTGGTTGGCCAAGGCTTGAACATCTAATGCAAATAGTCTCTCACCGACCAGAATGTACGCAAGGCTGCCCATACTCACTGACTTTCTGCTCAAGGCATCGGCCACCACATTGGCCTTCTCGGGATGATACAAGATGGTGATTTCATAATCTTTTAATAGCTCCAACCACCTCCTCTACCTCAAATTGAGCTCCTTCTGTTTGAACAAATGCTGCAGGCTACGATGATCTGTGAATACCCCACACGACACACCATAAAGATAGTGCCTCCAAATCTTCAGCGCATGAACAATGGCTGCCAACTCTAAGTCATGAACACGGTAATTCTTCTCATAAACCTTCAACTGCCATGATGCATATACAATCACCCTGCCATCCTGCATCAACACCGTACCATGTCCAATACGATATGCATCACAATATACCATATAAGATCATGAACTTGTGGGCAGCACCAACATTGTCGTTGTAGTCAAAGCCGTCTTGAGCTTTTGAAAGCTCGCCCCACACTCATCTGACCGTCTGAACGGGGCACCCTTCTGGGTCATGGTCAACGGGGCTGCTATAGACGAAAACCCATCCACGAACCGATGGTAATAACCCGCCAAACCCAAGAAACTCTGGATCTCTGTAGATAAAGTGGGTCTAGTCCAGTTCTGAACTACCTCAATCTTCTTAAGATCCACCTGAATGCCCTCTGCTGATACAAAATGCCCCAAGAGAGCAACCAAGTCCAACCGGATCTCGCATTTTGAAAACGTAGCAAATAATTAACTATCTCTCAAAGTCTGAAGTACAATCCGAAGATGCTGGTCATGCTCCTCTCGAATGCGGGAGTAGATCAAGATATCATCAATAAACACAATTACAAAGGAATCTAGATATGGATTAAACACTCGGTTCATCAAATCCATAAATTTTGTTGGGGCATTTGTCAGCCCAAATGACATTACTAGAAACACATAATACACATATCGAGTCCGAAAAGCTGTTTTAGGGACATTGGATGCCCTAATACTGAATTGATGGTAGCCAGACCTCAAATTGATCTTTGAAAACACTTTGGTACCCTGAAGCTGATCAAATAAGTCATTAATCCTCGGCAATGTATACTTGTTCTTGATGGTGACTTTGTTCAACTGCCGGTAATCTATGCACATCCTTATCGATCCATCCTTTTTCTTCACAAATAACACAGGCATACCCCAGGGCGAGATACTAGGTCTAATGAAGCCCTTGTCAAGCAAATATTTCAACTGCTCCTTCAATTCTTTCAACTCTAGTGGGTTCGTACGATATGGAAGAATAGAAATAGGCTGAGTGCCCGGAGCTAAATCAATACAGAAATTAATATCCTTGTCGGGTGGCATCCCTGAAAGGTCTGTAGGAAATACGTCTAAAAAATTCACGAAGAACTGGTAGCGAATCCATGGAAGGAACCTCTGTACTAGAATCGCGGACATAAGCCAACTAAACTAGACACCCCTTCTCGACTATATGCCGAGCCTTCACATAAGAGATAGCCATATTGGTAGAATTGTCAAGAGTCCCTCTCTACTCTAATTGAGGCAACCCCAGCAAGGTTAAGGTCATCGTCATGTGACAATCCAATATAGCGTGATAAGGTGACAACCAATCCATACCTAAGATAACATCGAAATCTACCATATCGAGAAGTAAAAGATCTACACTAGTCTCAATACTCCCAATAGTAACCACACACGAACAATAAATATGATCTACAATAATAGCATCTCCCGTAGGTGCGGACACATACACAGGGGCACTCAAAAAATCACAGGGTACAACCAAATATGAAGCAAAATAGGATGACACGTAGGAATAAGTAGAACCCGGATCAAATAGAACTGAAGCATCTTTACGGCAAACTGAACAATACCTGTGATAACAACGTTAGATGACTCAGCCTTAGGCCTGGCTTGAAAAGCATAGCATCAGGTCTGGGCCCCATCACTCTGAACTACATCTCTAGGACGGGCCCTAGCTGGCTGACCTCCACCACTAGTGGCCTGACCTCCACCTCTAATGGCCTAGCCTCCACCTCTAGCTGCCTAAC
Organism: Nicotiana glauca; assembly: GCA_026770625.1. Lineage (NCBI taxonomy): Eukaryota > Viridiplantae > Streptophyta > Magnoliopsida > Solanales > Solanaceae > Nicotiana > Nicotiana glauca. Next base: position 88,771 of record MU688133.1, on the reverse strand, counting down.
CCCTACCTCTAGTTGGCTGAGCGATTAGTGAAGCACCCAGTGCCAGTACCATGGCACGAGAACACTGTTGTTATGAGTTTCTTGATACCCAAGGGAAAAATCTAGCAATATGCCTCGGATCACCGCAAGTATAACAGGACCTCGGCTGCTGTGACTGCTGAACCTGAAACTGAACCTGTCGACTTGAGTAAGCACCCTGAAAGCTCTGGAGTGGAGGTGCACTAATAGGAGCTAGTGGTGCACTGTAGGCTTGCTAGTTGGAATAAGGCATATGAGGGCCATGACCACCTGAAGCACCGTGTGATGCCTAGAGTGCTGAATCTAATGGCCTAGGAGGATAGCCTCTACCAAAAGCACCTCTGCCTCCAAATGAGGCACCATTAAACCCACAGGAGTGACGAGGCCTCTTGTCAGACCCCTGACCTCCCCCCTGTGCAAGAACCATCTCGACTCGCCTGGCAATATTAGCAGTTGTCTGAAAAGAAATCTCACTCCCAGTCTCTTTGGCCATCTGCAACTTGATAGGCTAAGCAAGTCCCTCAATAAACCTCCTCACCCTCTCTATCTCGGTAGGAAGCAGAAGAATAGCATAACGAGCCAGATCCACAAAACGGGTCTCATACTGAGTGACAGACATAATGCCCTGCCGAAGATTCTCAAACTACCTACAATAATCCTCTCTCAGTGTGACAGGAAAGAACTTCTCAAGAAATATCTGAGAACTTATCCCAAGTAAGAGCAGGCGACCCGGCTGGTCTAGTCGATACAAAATCCTTTCACCATCTCTTGGCGGATCCCATCATCTGAAACACAGCAAAATTGGCACTGTTGATCTCAACTATCCCCATGTTCCACAATACCTCATGGCAGCCGTCAATATAATCTTGTGGGTCCTTAGAAGATACACCAATAAAGTAAACTATAAAGAGCTTAGTGAACTTTTCCAATCTCAATTATCCCTCAGAAGACATAACCGGTCCATCACCGGCCTGTGCCGCAACAACCGACTTAACTACCCCAACTGGCAGAGCTGCTAGAGTCTGATACTAGGGAGACATCTGCTTCGGAGTGTGAGTAGCGGGAGTCTATGCTCCTCCCTTAGCCTGAGAGACGGCTGGTGCCACAGGAAATGTACCGATCTGGGCCACACTCTCCATAAAACCCACTAAACGGACTAGAGCGTCCTAAAGCACTAGGGTGGTGGTGATGAATCCGGGACCTGAGCTGGTCAACAAGCACAACCTGGGCTGGAACCTCTTCATCAAACTCCACCTAAGGGTCCACTGCTGGTGTTGCTGCTTGAGCCCTGGGCTGAGCTCTGCCCCTACCTTGGCCTCTAGCGTGACCTCAGCCTCGACCTCTGCCCCTCATAGGAGCTGCCATTGGGGGCTCTAGGTACTGCCCAGCTGAAGATGCAGTATGTGTCCTCGCCATCTGCGAGAGAACAAGAGTAGACGAGTTCAATTAGCAATGAGAGAACAAAACTGCACGATAAAGAAGAATAGAAGTGAAATTTGTTCCTAAACTTCATAGCCTCTAGAAGATAAGTACAGACGCCTTCGTACCGACCCTCCAAACTCTACTAAGTCTGCTTGTAACTTGTGAGACGTAGGCAACCTAGTGCTCTGATACCAACTTGTCACGACCCAGAATTCCCACCTTTGGGACCGTGATGGCGCCTAACATTTCACTTGCTAGCCAAGCCAATATTAGAGAATCTTCAAGCCATTTTTCATTCAATTTCAATAAATAAAGTCAATTAAGCCAAAATGAACTAAAACTTAGTGCGGAATGACATAAATGTCCATAATATCTACTACAATTCAGATTTGGAGTCACAACTCACGAGATTTTAGAATTTCTACAAATAGGGTCTTAAATAAATATAACTATTCTGAACGAAAAAAATAGTAAAATAGAGAAAATAGGAGGGGATTTCAAGGTCTGCAGACGTCAACTGATCTACCTTGAGTCTCCAATGAGGAAATCCAAGCTGCTACGCCTCACGAATAGTTGGGTACAGTACCAAAGTCTGTACAAAAAGTGCAGAGTATAATGTGAGTACAACCGACCTCATGTACTCCGTAAGTGTCGAGCCTAACCTCGATTAAATAGTGACGTTGCTATGACAAGACACCCACGTAATAAACATGTACAGATAATAGTATACGTACAAGATAATAACAAATAAAAGATAAGCATGTACTATTGGGAGGGGGACATGCTAAAGGGGGTACAAGATACGAGAAATACATAGAAAATGATAACTAGAACAGTCAATATGATTTTAACCAGTAAAAACAAATAAGCACAATGAAGAAAATTGCACGGCATCACCCTTCCTGCTTTTACTCTCAATCTCACAATGAGACAATGATACTACACAACATCACCCTTCATGCTTTTACTCTCACTTTCAGTATAAATCAATAGATACAGCACAACATCACCCTTCGTGCATTAACTCTCATCACATGGCATGGCATCATCCTTCGTGCATTAACACTCACAATATGGCACGACATCACCCTTCGTGCATTAATACTCTCCCTTACCATATAACAATGAACAAGTAACAACGGGGAGATACAATAACAAGATCAAGCCTTATGTCAAAAATGGTTCCACAATATCAATCTCAATTTTAGAAACAATACTCAATTATCAAAAAAGCCCATAAACGCGGTAAGAACGATCAATATAATAAGTAACTAGTCTTAGCATGGATAACATGATCAAATTAAGGAATAAATTACAAGGAATAATCTCACCCGTATGCTTTAACCCAACAACAACGCATAAGTATTGTCACCTCACATATACGTTGTACCCAACATCTATACATGTATCAAATAGACAAACAAGTCCTACTACCTCAAGTCAAGGTTAACCACGATACTTACCATGTTCCAAGGATCAACTCAAAGCTCAACCACAACTTTTCCTTTCAAACAAGCCTCCGAACCAATAGAATCTAGCAAATTACCAACCAAACGATTCAAATAAAGCCTTAGGAACTACCCACGATTGCAAAGGATTCAATTAAGATTATTATTTAAAAATTCAAGAAAAAAGTCAACTCCCCGGATCGCTTGGTAAACCAAAAATTCAGACCAAAATCTGTTTACCCGTTTACCCGCGAGCCCTATTATGTAATTTGTTTTGGAATCCGATCTCAATTGTAGGTCTGAATCTCAAATTTTCAAAAATCCCTAATTCTATCCAAACCCCTAATTTCTACCATAAAAATACTAGATTTTAGGTTAAAATCTTAGGAAATGTAATGAAAGATTGAAAGAAAATATATTAGAATCACTTACCAACTATTTGGGGAAGAATGATGCTTGGGAAAATCGCCTCTAGGGTTTTCTTATTTTGAAAATTTGAAGAATGAGAGAAAATCCCATTTTTTTAGCTATTTGATTAGTCTCAGATATCGCATTTACAACCTGGGTTCGCAAATTCAAACAACGCAAATGCGAAGAAACAGTCGCAATTTCGAAGTCCTCCCATTTCTGTTGTCATCGCATTTGCGATGATTTGTTCGCAAATATAAACACCGATCTTCCGCATTTGCGACTAAATTGATCGCAAATGCGACCAAGCCTGCCCCAGTCCCACTTCGCAAAAGCGAAGTTTTATTCACAAATGCGAACCTAAAAGAGGTTGCAAATGCGAAGCCTGACCTCGCAATTGCGAGGTCTAAGGCCTGCACCATAACTAAAACACACCAGCATTTTTCTAAGTCAAAAATTCTCTCTGTAGCCTATCCGAAACTCACCCGAGCCCTCGGGGCTCCAAACCAATCATGCACACAAGTCCAAAAATATCAAACAAACTTGCTCGCGCGATCAAATCGCCTAAATAATACTTAGAATTACGAATGGAACACCTAATCAAATGGAATTTTCAAGAAAACTCATGAACTTCTATTTCACATCCGGACGTCCGAATCACATCAAACCAACTCCGTTTCTCACCAAATTTAACAGACAAATCATAAATATAGTAGTGGACCTATATCGGGTTCCGAAATCAAAATATAGACCCGATATCAATAAAGTCAAACATTGGTCAAACTTTTAAAGTCATTAATCTTTTTAACTTTCAAATTTCAACAAAGTGCGATAACTCGGGCTAGGGACTTCCGAATTTGATTCCGGGCATACGTCCAACTCCAAAATCACGATACGGACCCACCGAACCGTCAAAACATGAATCCAGATCAGTTTGCTCAAAATATTGACCGAAGTCAACTCAAATGGATTTTAAGGCAAAAATTTCATATTTTTCAATTTTTAACATAAAAGCCTTCCGGGAAAACACTCGGACTGCGCATACAAATCGAGGTGGGGTAAGATGAGATATTTAAGGTTTCAAAGCACAAAATTAGGTTAAGATGACTTATAGGTCATCACATATTTATATTATGCTTCTATGTTTAACAAGAAGGGAACGTCGTTAATATTTTTGTCTTTTTGCTAAAGATGGCACATGCTTAAACAAATTTTGAATGCCATCATTGACCAGAGGTCTTAGCTTCGAACTCCAAATGCACAGTCGTCTTTGTTAGAAATCACCTATTCTTCAATGTGAAATTTTCTATCGTGAATTCAAATTTAATCGGATCCCAACACGAATATCAAATATGGAACAAAAACTTTAAAAAAAAAAAAAAAAGATATATGTGGCCGGGAATGAATGAGTAAGGTCTCCCCCCCACCCTAAAGGGAGGAGAGACTAGAGAACAAAAGGGTACAATAATTAAAAAGTAACTTTACTTTTCTCTAATTAGCCTAAATGCAGTGACTTATAGGAGGGAAACCGAATATATATCTAGAACGAAGAAAGAATAGGAATAGCACATGGTCATTAGTGGAATACCAGTTGTGCTTATAGAAATGATTTACGTATACTCTTCAATATTTATATACAAGAATTAATATAATGTGATACATCAAATTGGAATATCTTGCATTATATTAATACATTTCAAACATTGGATAGGACTCTCATTTCCCTTCAAGCTTCTTCACATCTTCTGGGATGTTTCATTTGATTCCATGATCCCATGGGCTGCAGAAATTTGGTAGGGGTCACCTTATCAATGCTCAACTTTTTTCTCTGTTTGTGAGAATAAATGGTTCATGCATATTTGCCATTATTTTGGACTTCAAAACACCCCACGAATGTCGTATCGACAAAACACGAGAGAAATGTTGTGTATATAAGAAAACAACTCTTATACTCTAGTTACGCATTTTATAGGGGTGAAGTTTAAAAATAGCCAGATTTATAAGTGGTAATTAAAAAATAGACACAGTTTCAAAAAGTAATCGAAATTTAGCCATTTTTCATGTTAAGATAAATTTGAACGAAAACACTGTTCAAAATCCGGAAAATATCCCAGCATAATATACTGGACTTCCAGTATAATAAGTTGGAAGTTCATACACATGAGCTCCAATCTCCATTATATTATGCTGAAACTTTCCGTGTGTTGGAGTTCCAGCATATTATGCTGGAAGTTCATACACAGGTGCACCAATCTCCGATATATTATACTGGAACTTTCCGTGTTTGCAGCAAAATAATGGCTATTTTTTAATTACCAGTCCGAAAATTATTTTTACGTTTTAAAGTTGTACGGTCCTACTTCATTAGTGCGTTGAACTGTTACATTTAGTTACCCCTAGATCCCTTTTTCTCTTAATTCTCTCCCTCATAGCTATCACTCAGATATCTCTCTCCATCTTTTGGCAAAATACATGTAATTGTTTCTGTTCTTTGCTCTACTAAGAAACTTCCATGGATTGTTACATTTAACTAACTGTCGTTTAATTTATGGTCATGCTTTAAAGTAAGAATGTGGTAAAAGGCAGAAACAGAAGCCCGAAATTATCTAGAGTTCAAATCCTAAAAAACAAATTAGTTTATCTAATTTCTCAGATATTGAGACATTAAAGTTGTGTTTTCTATTATACGTTAAATTTTTAGATGAAATGACTACATACTTTAAAACCATAATAGACCAAGCAAGGGGTTCTAGGTTCAAATCTCACCGTCACTTAGAAAGCGAAGGATTAGGTCCACACGTGAAAATACGTACTGAAATATATATATATATATATATATATATATATATATATATATATATATAAAAGGTAGTAATTAGTCTGTTATTTGCAACCTTTTATATATACTTTTATACAAAGTAATAACACAATAAAACCTTAGAGAATACTTATTTTTACGAAACTATTTAAACCTCAGAGAATACTTATTTTTACGAGATTTAAGGACTTTGACCTCCAAATGCAGTTAACAAGTAACAGAATATGACTAAAATACCAAGGGCCAACACTAAATATATCTAGTCATCTACATTATGCCAAATATTTTCATTAATTAAAGAACATTCTACGACTTTTCTGTAAAAATATTTGTCTGCTTCCTTTGAATATTATAATGCTTCATCAGCTAGGAGAGACTGACAATTAGAATAAGCAACATACACACATGGGAATGGCAATGGAGCGGGCAGGGCGGATGCGGAACGGGTTTGGCAAAATCCACAAAAAATTCAACCCGTCTTGCTCCGTCCCGTAAAATTATTTTTTCAATTTTCAACCTGCCCGTCCCGCCTCGCTTGGACCTGCCCCGCTCGGACACACATACACATACAAATACAAATGACAACTTTTTGTCTCAAATAAAATAGCCTACTCAATCTCAAAAGTATTGTGCTCTTTTTGTCTCCAAAATGCAATGTCAACATGTTACCAGGCATGTACTTTATGAAAATTTTATGCAAACTTATATTTTCAAATATATTCTTGATGCAAATAAGGGACGAAAGATGCAACGAAATTCAACTGATATTTTTTTTTGAAGCAGATTGAGAAATTTGACTAAATGAAATTTCCATTTCATAGCTAACAAACTTCGCGTAACAACAATATCAGTACTACAACACAATAAAATATAGCCAAAAATACAAATGTCAACAATACTATAGAATAATTTATGAACACTAACTATTTGACAATTAATATTACATATACGTACCTAGCTAACATGAAAGATTGCTATGGACTTATTCTTACAAGTCTAAGCACGTGCCTTCTAGCAATCACCTCTCGCTTTTTCTCACTTCATTTCACATCTCATCTCATGCAAATTCCTATAAATACCATCTCAAACCCTCACGTCCAAAATCATCCCATCTTTC
>MU688133.1:65322-80641 GCA_026770625.1 Nicotiana glauca | reverse complement strand
CTCAAAAATATATATATATATATATATATATATATATATATATATATACACACACACACACACACACACTCAAGTTCTATTTCTTCCTTGATTATACTCGAGCTAGATCGTTATTTTTCTAATGGCTATTATTCGTTCGAAAATTGGAATAATTGGAGCTGGAATAAGTGGAATAGCAGCAGCTAAACAGCTAGCCAAGTACGAGCCAATGGTGTTCGAAGCCACGGATTGTATTGGAGGAGTGTGGAAACATTGTTCATATAGGTCTACTAAATTGCAGACTCCTCGTTGTGACTATGAATTTTCTGATTTCCCATGGAGTCAGAGGGATAATATGAGTTTCCCTACTTATGAGGAAATATTGGAATATTTGTATTCCTATGCTCAATATTTTGATGTGTTGAAATTTGTCAAGTTCAACTCTAAGGTGGTGGAGATCAAGTTCGTTGGTGATCGAGAAATGAATTATTTTGATGGATGTTTGTTGAATGGAAAACCAGTTTGGGAGGTTGCTGTCCAAACCAATCAATCTGAAACTTTACAGGTTCTTAATTTCTCTTCATTTTTAATATATACCTAAAGTATATACGTATATGTTACAGGTTCCTTCCATCTATTTTCTGGCTCTTACTTTGCTGTTATTATCTTTATGGCCCTTACCGTTGATATTGCTATTTCTACTATTTCTTTCCGTCTTTCTTGAGTCGAGTGTCTATCGGAAACAAACGTATATATTGTTCATGTCGATTAGAAGGTGCATGCAGAAATAGCTAGAACTGAATGAAAGTATGAAAAAACATCTCGTAATGTATTTAATCAGAAAATAGATATTATGTCTCTCTACCCTTCAAAGGCAAGAGTAAGGTCTACATACATACTATATATCCTCCCAGACCCACTTGTCGATCGGACATCACTGGTCTTCTGTTGTTGTTGTTGACGTAAAGTATATTACATGTTATTATATTTCATTTTCTTTCTTAGTTTTCAATAAAATTAAGAAGAATCTATCGAACGTAAATTGCGCATTTAATGTTTTATTCTTTTGTCAGTGGTATGCGTTCGAGTATTTGGTGATGTGCACTGGAAAATATGGAGATATACCAAATATACCAAATTTTCCACAGAAAAAAGGACCAGAAGTATTCAAGGGTAAAGTTATGCATACTCTTGATTACTCTAAACTTGATCAAGAAGCATCTACTAAGCTTATGAAAGGAAAGAAAGTTGTGGTGGTGGGCTATAAAAAATCAGCAATAGATCTTGCTGTCGAATGTGCTGAAGCAAATCAAGGTAAAATTTTCTGTTCATTATATATTCATACATCAAAGAACTCAGTACTCCTTAACAAAGATTTCTGTTCATCAATAAAGGTTTTGTGGTAGAGTGGTAAGTATTCCTTCGTCCTTAACTAAAAGTCTCGAGTTCGAACCCTGAGTATGAAGTCGTCTTTTTTTAGGAGTACTTTGTTCCCCTAATATGAGATTTTCCGGCGCAAATCCGGATTTAGTCCGGTCCCAATTCAAGTAGCGGACAACGGATGGAAACCCAAAAAAAGATTTGTGTTCAATGCATAGTTTCTCCTTTAATCTTCATCAGCAACTAGATATTGTTACAACTATCAGCATAATATAATATAAAAAACAAAAAAATATATGTAATGTCCAAAAGCAGGCAAAGAGAGGGAGGTTAGTTTAATTTGTCACAATCAATAAAAGGAAATTAAACTGTGGTTGTTGACTTGAGTACTATTCTTATATTGCATGAAAAAGCTAGCTGTTGCCGTAGTTATCATATACTCTCCTCTACTCTGTTTGAACCCATTTGACTGGGCACAAAGTTTAAAAAAAGAGAGAAAACTTTTAAACTTGTGGTGTAAAATGAAGCACATATATTTTGTGTGACTATAAATCATTGCATAAAGGTAAATTGTATCCAAATAGGAAAAGAGGTCATTCTTTTTGGCACGGATTAAAAAGGAAATAGATTTACATAAATTGAAACGGACGGAGTATTGATTAATCAACTCCAACATACTCAATAACTGTCCACGTAAGCCTCAACTTTACAATTATTTTAGTTTCTTCTAAAGATGTCACCAAAAAAGGGACCAGAGAATAAATGTCAAAACCATAGTATTTTGATTTTTCAAGACTCATGCTTTGACTTCAGGACTGCATCATAGTATATTTTTCTTTCAAAGTCACACGCATTAAATAGAGATTTTTCGCATTAGAATTGAAGTCGTGACTTTGACCAATGCAAACGTGCTCAACATATTAATAAGCCGTTGAACATAGATTTGATTGAAAGTTAAAAAAAAATAGTGTTTGAAATTTTATTAAAAAATAATTTTTGAAAGTTGAAGTTGTGTTTGGACATGCATTGTATTTGAAGAAAATTTGAAGTTTTGTTAACGAAAGAAAAAAATTGCCCTAAACCAATTTTTGGGAACTTGAAAATTTTTGAATATTTTTTTTTTTGCCAAAACATGGTCATATTCCATAAACAAACAATGTTTTCAATTTTTTTTTTTTTTTTTGAAAAAATCAAGCCAAAATCTATGACCAAATGGGAGCTAAATTTCAAGGTTGAAAAACAGAAACCACTAGCTCATTTTTCACTTCTAATTTTTGCTTATATTTTTATGAACTTGTTTGTTTTTAACTGCTTGTAGGACCTGAAGGCAAAGCTTGTACAATGGTAGTAAGAACTTTGCATTGGACAGTTCCACATTACTCTATTTGGGGTTTGCCATTTTACTTGTTCTATTCTACTCGATCTTCTCAGTTCCTCCATTCAAGACCCAATCAAGGCCTGATCAGGACACTGCTTTGCCACATGCTTTCTCCTCTGGTCAGCACCATTATTTTCTTTTGTGTGTGTGTGTGTGTGTGTTTCTTGAAATCTAGTGCATCATTTCACATATAGGACTAACATAAGTATCATATATATTGCGACAGAGAAGAGGAGCTTCGAAGTTAATCGAGTCCTATTTGGTATGGAAACTTCCACTGGAAAAGTATGGACTGAAACCGGAACACCCCTTTGAGGAAGACTATGCATCTTGTCAGATGGCTATCTTGCCTGAAAATTTCTTCGCTGAGGCTGATAAGGGCAAAATCTTGTTCAAAAGAACACTGTCGAAGTGGTGGTTCTGGGAAGGAGGAATCGAATTCGAGGACAACACCAAATTGGAAGCTGATGTTGTCATACTTGCAACTGGTTTTGATGGGAAGAAAAAGCTCAGAGACATATTACCAGATCCCTTTCGCAGTCTGCTAGAGTTTCCCTCTGGCATGATTCCATTGTACAGGTAATTAGGCACTCTCAGGATGAAACATTTCTATTTATTCCTAGCCAGAGAAATATTGTTGATAGAGCCGGCTAAAGGGTAAGGCCACTGAAGTGGTGGCTTTATGCCCAATATTAAAGATTGGCTTTAGGCCACAAATTTTATTGAGCCGCTTCTCATAGTTGATGGTTGATACTGAAAACTTTCATTTTTCAATTCCTTAACAGGGGTACGGTTCATCCATTGATTCCAAATATGGCTTTTGTGGGCTATCTTGAAAGTGTTTCAAACCTGCATTCAGCTGAGATACGTTGCATATGGCTGTCGCGACTTGTGGATGATCTATTTAAGCTTCCATCTGTTGAGAAAATGCTCGAACAGGTAACACAAGAAATGGAGATTATGAAGAGGACAACAAGATTCTATAAGAGAAACTGCATTTCCACTTTCAGTATCAACCACAGTGATGAAATCTGCGAAGAGATGGGATGGCAATCATGGAGGAAGAAGAATTGGTTGGCTGAAGCCTTTAGTCCCTACAACAGCCAAGATTATGCATGGGGGAAGTAAACAAATTCAGTAACATCTGAAAAATATCCTGCTTAATTATGTAGTAGTTTGTTATTTCATGTATCTGCTTATGCTGTATATTCCTCTGATTAGAAATGGAGGTAAAAAGAAAACGAATAAACATCACATGTATGAACGGTCTCAAGCGAGGTATTAGGACTAAAGTTTCTGTCTTTACTAGTACAAAAGGAGGAATAAAGGTTCTTTTGAATCAACTTCTAACATTTGAGTTACTCCATTTTCATTTGCAATTTAGTATACCATTCATCACTATCGATGGGGCTTCGACAACAGTAAGAAGTAGCAAGCTAAAGCAATTGAAGAAAATCATCCATTATGCAGTTACTACAAAGAGTAAAGGCCCATATATAAAAGTTTTATCACTCACAGGAGGCCGCGAGTTCAACATTCTACAGCATAAATTGTAGCAAGACTCCAAACTAACAGCTCCTTTCACATATCTAACAACTAAAAATGGTTGTACAGACTCTCAGATCACATACAATTGGCAGCAAAAGTACGAGAAATTTAATGTTTAAAGGCAGGAAAAGAATGTGGAAAGGAGAACCTTAATATTTAAAGGCTTTGAAGTAACTTCAATGTTTCATCAATATGCTTTTCGGGTTGGAACTGATTGTTATATATGAGTTGAACCACGCCATTTTTGTCAAGCACATAAGTCTGTCTTCCCGGCAATGTACCAAAAAGATCTCCTGGGATTCCCCACTCTTTCCTAACTTTGTTGCCTTCATCACACAACAAGGTAAATGGGAGTCTGTACTTCTTTGCAAAGGCCTGCAGAATCAAACACCTCGGCTCTGTTATCCTCAAAAGATGGCAACAGAACACAACCTAAATATTTGGCTGTTCAATAAGGTAGTTCTCATTAACCAAGTAAATGTGTAATACCTTGTGAGATGCAGGATCATCTCCGCTTATCCCAACAACTTGAGCTCCTGCTTTCTTGAATTTTTCGTAAGAGTCTCTGAAGGCACAGGCCTGTAGACAGTTTTCACATATCGATTATCACCAAAAGTAACTTTTGCAGATCATTGTTACAAAGCTGTTAAACGAAAAGCAATAGACTAATACTCTTCCAAATGTAAATTCAACTCTGACTAGTTCAATTTTCAACAACTATAATCTAGAAAAGAACAAAACCATGATTGTAAGCACGTAATTTTTGCCCTATAAGAATTACTCCTAAAAAATTCAAAATAAAATAATTTTTAGTTTGTTTGCAATTGTTGTGAATTTAGTGTCATTTTTTTTTGTGCATGTTTATTTGTTAAATTAATAAAAAAATAAAAAATATGTCGCATTTGCATTTATGATTTAATTCTACAATTAGGAGTAATTAATTTTATCTTACAAAATGAAAATCACAAAAATAGGCATCTTTTGCATTTTAGCCTTTAATGTCCAAATTGTGTGATTGTATTGTCATTTAAATTTAGGTGACAATTATTATTATGAGTTAATTAGTATTTTAAGATAATTTTGGTTTTTATAAATTAATCTTAGTATTTTGGTTTTATTAATTAGGAAGTTGAATAATAGAGAAGAACAAAATAGAGAAAATTTGGATTGGGCCATCTTGCAAATTAAGTTACAAGCCCAAACCAAAGCACCCTTACCCAACCCAAAACCCCTTGGCCCAAAAAAGAAAATTTCAGATTTTTAACCAAAAATAATCATAATCACATAACATAAAGTAGTGGGGGGCAAGGGAATTAAGGAAGAAAACAAGGAGAGCAAAACATGGATTAGTGGGTTTTCTTTTAAATTAAAAAATATTTTCTTTTTAATAAAAAATCTGAAAATTTTCGAAATTCTTGCCTATAAATAGAGGAGAAGATTTATGAAAAAAGGGGTGGAAAAAAGAGAGGAAAAAATAGGAGGAGAAGAAAAATAAGGGAGAAAAGAGAGCAGTATACACTCGATATACACTCTGGATACAGAAGTATACACGAACAAAATTTAATTTTTGAGAGTTTCTTTTGAGAATTGAAGAGAGTTCAAAGCTAGAAAGAGAAAACAAAGAGAAATTCCGGAATATATTTTTCTTCTCTATTTTTACTGGTTTTTCTCCGTATTGCTGGGATTTTCTGGATTGAGGTGTTGAAGCTACTGCTGGTTGTTACTGTTGCTGTTGCTGTATTTTCACCGCCCTGTTGATTTCCCATCTTCCCCTTCTTTTCAATACCAGGTACACATTCTAAAAACCATGTGTTGATGTAAGCTCGAATTGGAAGTTGAAGTTTTGAAATGAAATAGAAAAGCAAGTTGTTGATTAATATTTGTTGTTATTTTCCGTTTTATTAGTTTTGTCAAATTGTAGTTAGTTCTATAATTTGAAGAATAAATTTGTCATTTAGTCGGCTTGTGAGGGAACACCTTTTGTACTAATATAGAGTAGCCTTTTAAGCATGTAATTAATTAGGACTTTTTCTTTTCTTTTAGAGACAAACTAAATAGAAAAATGTAGTCACTTTAGGATTATCCTTTTAAATAAAAAATGCTACGAGCCTCGCTAAATAAAAAATGAAATTGCGGGGCCCCTCAATAACAATGTTCACTTTTTCTTAAAAAATAACCAAACGCGGTAAATGATTTAAAATTGCATTATAGTATTGAACATGTTTTAAAATCAGATATTTAGCCATTACAATAATTTAAGCGACCGTGCTAGAACCACGGGATCCGGGGGTGCCTAACACCTTCCCTCGGGTCAACAGAATTCCTTACTTAGAATTTCTGGTTCGCAGACTTCATTTGGAAAGTCGAATATTTTCCTCGAATTGGGATTCAAGATAAACCGGTGACTTGGGACACCAAAAGCCAAACCTTTCTCAAGTGGCGACTATGAAATAAATAAATAATCTCATTTCGAATATTGTCACTTAAATTGGAAAAACTCCCTTATGCATTACCCTCGGAGTAGGCGCGTAAAAAGGAGGTGTGACAATGATCAGCGTTAGAGCAAATAAATCAGAGTCTAAATAAATATAAACTGAGAAGGAAGATGCAGTTGTCTACTGATTTCCTGACGACGATTCAAACAGTAAGTCTATCTTGTTACTTTTAAGAGGAAGTGCTATCAATTCCATAAAATCGAAACTTCCCATACACTAGCCTATGAGGTCTAAGGTACATAAAACATTTGAATAAACATTGCATTGCAGCAAAGATACTTCAAAAAATAAAATGCAGTGAGACAGAGGATCTAATATATTGATAATTTACAAATAGGTCTGAATTGGAAGGTCAAACAAAAGAGGACCTTGCAATTCCAGTACTAAGCTTCATATTACCAGTATAGTAACCGTGTAAAGGGCACTAAGCTCCCGCTACGCGTAGGGTCAATTAAAGTGCCGGACCACAAAGGTCTATCGTACATGCTCGAACTCGTGACCTCCTGGTCACATAGAAGCAACTTTACCAGTTACGCCAAGACTCCCCTTCAGTACACTATGTTTAATCTTACTTCATGATTCCAGGGAACTTTTCATCAGTACACTATTTATAAAGGATAAAATTTTCTCCAGTACAGTCACACAATCAGAGTGATATTTTAAGCAGCTTGTTTTAAATCTTTTCTTCATATATCGGAAATTTCATGAGTAAAAAAAAATAGAACTGCAAACTGGAAGTGTTTAGGGATATACCTGTTTGGTGCAACCAGGAGTTTCATCAGCAGGATAGAAATAAACCACAACAGGTTTGCCTTTAAACTTAGAAAGGCTCACATTTTTACCATCTTGATCTTTCAATGTGAATGGTGGAGGCACTGTACCTTTGTTCACCTACAAACATCCAATAAAATACAGAGAAGAAAAAAAATCAAGAAAATCTAATGAAACAAAAAAGCTAAGAGAAAGTAACAAATGCAATGCAATTTATATTACCTTAGCAACAACGGAAGTTTTAGGTGAAGAAGAAGAAGGGGTTGAAAAAGAAGGTGACTTTTGGACTTTAAGACCATAAAACTGAGATTGTGATGATCTGGAAACAATGGTGAGGTTCTGGGAAATGGGGTTTTTTGGGGTTTGATTGTGGAGCAGAGAAGGGAAAGTATACTTTACAGAAATGGAAAAAGAAGCCATTTTGGAATATGTGAGTCTCTTGCTGAAGAAAGACAACACTGAGCTGCTTGTTATTGTGTAGATTTCAAGATTGTTGCTATTGTATAGTTAAGACAGTGTGTGCATGTGAGCGAAAGATGAGATGGGGTTTTTGACGTGGAGCATTGTTCACCCCAATATCCGATTATTGACGGTACGGTCGAAATATTAATTTCCTTTTCCTTTTGCTCTTTTTTTAATGGAAAAGAAGTTTAAATTTATTGGAAGATTTGGAGATTAATAAGAATATGAGAAACGATATTCGTAGATACAATACCAGAGATCATATAAGACACATTATTTTATTCTATTCTCTTTGTAAGTGGGTATAAGAGATCTTTTTCTTCAAGTTTATATTTTTTTGGTTTTGTGTTTAATATTTATATTGGAGGTCGACTATATTCGTATTCGCATCGTGTAGTGTCCAATTCGGAAGAGGGGAGCACTTCCGCCAAGGATTCAAATCCAAGACCTCAAAAAAATAATTTTGATATTTAATTATACTTTAAATTTTGATACCATTGAGTAATTATTTATAAACTTTTCACTCTCCTAGAATTTTTTTAATCTTTTTTTAATGTATTTCTAATCCATAATGAGAAGTTAAACTTTTTTTTACAACACAGAACTGCTTTTATTGTTGCTCATAATACATTTTCCGGAAGAAAAAAAATTTAACTTACAAAAAATAGGACCAAAATATACTTTTAATTCTCAAATTATAATCCACTATAACTTCAATGTAACTTGTTTGCAAATGAAACACCCATTCCAGTCTAAACTCCTAAAAACCCTAGTACAAGAGTAGGAGGGCAAACCTAAATTATTGGAGATTGAATTGATAAATGGATACCCAATTTCGTGAATTTGCCTCTGATACTATGGAGGGAATACATAAGGCTTATCGTAGTGCGATGTCTCAGGATCCAAGTAGCAGCTTAAGCTCCATTTCTGCTGCTTTTCAAAAGCCTACCGTTAAATCTTCAGGCTCTGTTTCTGTTTCTTCCGCTGATCAGTCACAACTCTTGCTTACTCGCTCTCCCAGGTAATTTATCCTTAAGTTTCTCCGTTTGCTCTTCATATATATATATATATATACATATATATATATATATATATATATATATATATAAAATTGTGGTGTCCGAGCCAATTTGCTCAGTTTATTCTTTATATTGGCGAGCCAGGAGGGTCTACGGGAAACCATATCTATGCCCTTCCTGCGTACATCTTACCCTCCCTGACCCCACTTGCGGGAATACACTGGGCTGTTGTTGTTGTTGGTGAGCCGAGGATCTATCCGGACCGGGCTCTTTACCTCCACAAGTTAGGTAATGTAGGTAGGGACAGAGGCGGATCTAGTATTTCTAGTACATAGTTGCACTACTTAAAGAAAAGGAGGAAAAACTATATTAAGTGGGCATTGATCTATATTACTCTTGATAAATAACTCAATCTTCAACCAAGTGCACCATGAGTGCCAATGTAGCGATTCCCATACGGGAAAAGCCATGAAAATGAATTAAGAAAGCAAGGTAAAGAAAACAGAGAACACAAGAAGATGAAATTTGATTTTTCATTCAACATAGCTATGAAAAAGAAATACACGGAAATAAATAAGACAAGGCTCCTAACCGATGGGAACACGTGGCAACTAATCATATGGCCACTTGTAGGGACTGAAAGTGAAATAAGTACAGGACTCAATTAAAATACAAAAGGTGGACTAAACTATAATAACAAAAACTTTACTTATTTTCTACCATTCGTTACAATCCACCCCCCTTAAAACAACCTTGTCCTCAAGGTTTGGAATGTTGACAAAGAACACTCCAGAAGAAGCAACTCTTGGTTATCGTTCTGCTTAACCAAACCTACTTTCAGCATGCTGTCCATTATAGACTCCAAGAACCTCTTCCCTTGTTGAACCAATCCAAAATGACAGAGAGTAGGAATATTAACAGAGCCCTTTGGTGACTGTCCCTCGACTATCAACTTTTCAAATACAAATATAACCTTTATAAGGTAACCACCATGTGGATATGCTCCTTTTAACAAACTTCCTATTTGCAGCTGCATATTTGATCCATAGATCCAAAACATCACAAATGAAGCAAGTAATAGTTTTCTGCTCAAAGTTACTGATCCTTGCTTCTGAAGGATTTCGATATGCTCCATAGCTCTGGATGTATAATAGTGACCGGATCCAATTTTGCATAACTTAGAACCAGCAGTTTCATCTCCCAACAAGTATACTTGGGTTGCACTTCCAGATTCCAACTTTAACAAGGGTATAATGAAAGAAAAATTTAACAAGGGCAAAGGCAACATCATTTTCCTCCAAGTATCCACAAGCTTTATTGTTATTTGGACAACTTGAGAGGAACAATATTTTAACAGCTTGGTCAATTGGTTAGCTCCTTTTGATTTCAACCTTGCACTAGAGCAATCAGGATTGACATTCTTGATCACAATAGCAGTTCTCATTTCAACAATATTGACATATGTGTTGGATGTTTTGACAACTTCAGTTTTATCCCTTACAATAACTACCCTGCCACCATTTTGCTAGATAACTCTTGTTGTTAATGATCTCAAATTCCCATTTTTATGTGTCGCACCATAAAGACAAAACTTCAAGGATAACATCATTGTTGTCATAGATTGATCCAGTAAAAGTGCTTCCTCCAGGTTCAAAGACGAGGATTGGCTCATACGAATTGCACCTTGACATTTCAAACTCTATCCAAGGGTTCATGTACCCACTGTAGTGCATCATGTAAAAGATCTCTGCCATATCCATATCTTTAAACTCATGCATTTCAAATTTTCTATCAACAATCTCAAATGAGATACCAATTATCAACTCCATGTTTTCAAATGCATTCAACCTTTTGACTGATGCTAACACTCCCTCCTCATTGCAAGGTGTAGTCACTGAAACATGAAGGTCTTTCTCATCAATAGAAGCCATAAAAGTAAAGCTGTGATAATTCTCTACAATTCCAGTGCTACTATTGGTAGCCTGGGCATTACACCCACTGAGAGGACCAGCCATATTGGATCCAGCAAGGTTCTTGATCATGTTAAACTCTATAAGAGCAGATACATAAGTTTTAAGAACTTTTTTCACTACTTCCAAAGAAATGATTACTTCACAGACAACTGATTTTCCACTCCCCCGAATCCAGTTTACAGCAGCAGGCTTTTTATCAAGATAGAAAACACTGTATATCACACCAACCTCCATTTGAAGAAACTCGGAACTATTTGGGGCTCCTTTGGATACCAAGTTCATTCCCCATAACACCTCTAAATCTGATTTAAAGATTTTTTCTGGCAAGTGAGCATTGTATCCTTTGAATCCTTGTGGATCTACTTAACTGATCGAACACCATGACAAAGGTATCAAAAGGTAGCAAGGTATTCTAAGAAGAACATGTAATAACTAAGTTGCTCAGTGTTGAACCAAAGGCCAAAGTAACTTCCAAGCCGCTTGACTCCGCTAACTCCATTCTTTCTACTTTGGATCCTTGGTTGTTCATAGAGCTCTCTTAGATTTGGATTGCAAAACATAACAACATCTTCAAACATACCCGACTTGAAATACCAAGACATCAAGGAACTTCCTACAAATCTTGATGAATTGCGGCTGATATTCACATTCAAATAACCCGACAATTTGAAGTTACTGCCATAAAACCCTTCAACCAAGACAAACATTAGAAATTGCAATCCCTTCTCAATTTCACCCTTCCAAGTAGAATTGCATGTCATTACTATTTCAAGTACCATATTTCTAATTGACATTTCCTCGGCAAACAAACCCTCTCCATATTTAGGGCATCTACTTGACAGAGAATCCTCCACGAACTCCCCACATCCAAATCCCAATTTCCAAGCATGTAAAGGAACAACATTCTTAACTTCAATCTCCACCGGTGTGGAAAACAAAGTAATTTCCTCCTTCCTTGATGGTTCATCGTAAATCTCTTTGGAAACAGATTTCTCAATCTCACTCGGGAATAGATAGCTCTGATACCATCAAAATGATAAGTATATGGAACCTGGTAAGGATAAGCTTGCGAATAACCAAAACACTCAACACCACAACGATTGGAATTCATAGCTGAACTATTATACGGATGAGAGTAAGTGTATGCATATAGATTTTCATTGTGATGCTCAACTCCAGAGGATTCCCGAAAAAAATGTGTATTCGCACCGGAATACTGATGATTTGCGTACGGGTCGCCAGAAACCTGTTGCACACTCTCCAATCTTTGAACTCCATATTGATTTGGGGAACTATGAGAGGTTCGGAAGCGATTTTGATACCATTCTTCCATATGCTGCAGTCTTCTGTTCGATCTGTCAATAAAAGCTTGAATCTGTTGCTCAAACTGATTCGAACTTCTGTCGGACTCCACCATTAACTCCGACGAACAGCCGAGAATCGTCGGCTCTGATAACAAATGTAGCGATTCCCAAACTGGAAAAGCCATGAAAATGAATTAAGAAAGAAAGGAAAAGAAAATAGAGAAAACAAGAAGATAAAATTTGATTTTTCATTCAACATAGTTATGAAAAAGAAATACACGGAAATAAATAAGACAAGGCTCCTAACCGATGGGACACGTGGCAACTAATCATATGGCCACTTGTAGGGACTGAAAGTGAAATAAGTACAAGACTCAATTAAAATACAAAAGGTGGACTAAACTATAATAACAAAAACTTTACTTATTTTCTACCATTCGTTACAATCAACAGCTAATAATATACCAATTCTAAAAAACACGTAAATAAAATATCTAATTTTGCAGAGAGACCATGGATTTACGTGACCCATAATCTCCCCTATAAATTCGCCCCTGGTCGGGGTAAGGTGTGTACACAATACCCTTTCCAGACCCTACATCGTGGGAATACACCGAGTATGTTGATGTTATTGTATTCTTTATATTGGCTTATTTTATTTTATGTTATTTTTTACAATTTGACCCTGTCTAGCGTGATGTTAATCTCGTATCTTTGATAATCTTTAGCATCTTATTGCAAGGAATGTAACAAATGGAAATGGGTGATGCTCTTATGGTAAAGCTGTATATCTTTGATTGCAGACAAGCAGTATCACTATGGACTTGTTCAAAGCTCTGTGCCATTTGCTTTGTTGCTGGAGTAGTTGTTGGTTATACACTGAAGCGCCGTGTACGCCGATGGGCTTCCAAACTTCTCAAGGGGTTGAAAGACTAACAAGTTTTGGATATTTACAATTTCTTAATCTAATTGCGTTTTCCATGTAGGTAACACATTGTACTGTTATTTTCAATGATATACAGAAGTCTTTTATGATTCTTTGCTGCACAAGCGCTGAAATGTATTTATATTCACTGTTTCCCTGTGTTTGATGCAAAAAAAAAATATATATATATATATCAACTTTCTTCAGTATTCTTTATTGACAGCTCTCATCCACTGTAGTTTCTGATATGTCAATGAACCTTTTTGACAACATAAGAAAATATAACAATTTATATAGAAACAAATACACGAGACAATTTATTTATCTTGCAGTAAGAAAATAATCCTTTCTATCGCTGGTTAGGACACTTGATAGATGTAACTGCCTTGTAGTAGCTTGATTTCTCGTGTGCTTACCCCTCATAAAGCAGCATCACATCTTCTTCCTTTTTTTTCTTTCCATATTACTTCCTTCTCTTGCGCTCTTTTCTTTAATTATCCTCTTCATCCTTACACTTGCTGCTTAGTGATATTCACACATGCACTGAGGATGTGATATACCATTCTTCACACCCTGCACATAGGTGCATAGTAGTGGGACAATATTGTTCCTATGTTTTTGACAGTGTAACGACAGACATGATTGCTTTCTTGTATCAGTCGGAAGATCTTTTTGTGGAGATCCCAAAAGGACAAATATTTACATTTTCCCATAGATAGAACTCTACTCTTTTGATTTCTTTCTCTATTGTAACTTGTATGATATATGCATTTACATTTATCTGAATCAATGTGTATTGGTACATGCATTCCTCTTAATCTATGGACAATTACAAAAAATAAAAAAAAATAAAAAGTATAACGTGTCGCTTATTTTCGAAATTTGCTATTTCAAAAGTACTCCTTGTGGAACTCAAATCTTGTGGATGTCTTGTAAGTCAATTCTTGTGATAGCTTCTTCAATTCCTTTGCCAAGGCAGGCAACCCGCAATAGAAGACTCCTGTGAGATCATGTGTAACTGTGTTATTAACAAATCTAGCTTGATGGATTAAAACTCTTCCTTTCTTTTTAGCTCTTTTTTCCTTCCCCTCTAAAATGCAAAATGTTATCACGGAAAGCCCCGTTGGTTACTTCTTCCTTCTAAATGGTCACGAAGAAACTAATATAGTTTCTCGTATCAGCTTGATTCAACTGTATGAGTTTTTTTTTTAAGTTTAAAGAACACATTTTTCATCTCATCTGTTACTACCTGTTTAGTTTCCTTCAAAAGATAAGTTAGGATTTATAGTGCCATACTGGTCGTTATTGTGAGCTATATTTTCTGTCATTAAAGTTCTGCTTCAAGTTTAATCTGTTCTATTTTATATATAAAGTTTCTTTTTTCGCCTCTATTATGTGATAATTTCCATGGGCAGGAGGTTTGGACATATTGGTGAAGTGTCCTTTAGCTCTAGAGGTGAACAAATAGGCTCAGGTAACACAACACTTCTTAGAACCACATATGCTTACAGTTTATCAAAGTTTAGGTTGTAGAAATTCTGTACCTACTGTGGAGTACGGATGTTTTGAAGCTATTTTGCTGAATACTTCTTTCCATTTGGGCCTTGCAAAATGTGTCCTTACCTGCAGTAGAATTAGTTTAATTAGTACTAGCTGGAGAACGATTCACTTCAAGTTTGTTTCTCTCTATTCTGTGTTGTGGTTGAAGACTTCTCATGAAATTTAGCAGCTTTCGAGTAATAGAAAATTTCTCTTTCTAGAACATGGCACTCTTTAAGCTAAGCTGAAAACTGTTCTTTCTTATATGTTTCTTTTCCATTGCTGTTTTAGAGGGTTTGGTTGAGAGTGTTGATGGATCGTACCTGAGTGCCAGATAGGATGTCAACACCGTGTTTTGCATGGTTGAGCGCCTGGACCATAGTGATGAGAGTTGACCTGGCATCGCCCTCTTCATAAACACTCGTTAGATAATTATGCATCTCTATCAGACCCTGTTTCATTGAAATCATCAGAAAAGATATAGCTGAGCCTATTAGTTATAGATCATAGCAGAATCCCAGAAAGGAGGATAAAAGGGTTTTTTTT
>MU688133.1:44084-62214 GCA_026770625.1 Nicotiana glauca | reverse complement strand
GGGGGGGTTGGGGGGATTGAGATATCCTGTAACAAATCTGTGTACATTACTTTGTGATCCATTTCGGCCACTTCATTCATCACCCCTTTAAACCACTCAAAGGATCCAGGTTCTCTGGTAACCCAATAAAAATGTGCACTTTTTGTCCTTATTGATTTCTTTTTTCCACTTGATGCCGCGCTTGAAGAGGCATAACTTGTCCAGCTGTCATCTGATGCGCTGGTCTCAGTATTCGAATCCTAAGATAGCATCATGGACAGAGAGATTGTAAGTTGGAGCCTTAACATTCTACTTGGTTAGCTCTAAATTAACTTGAAGATAAATTTGTACCAGCTGTTCTTCTGATCTTGAATTGTTCAATAGATCCTTTAGGATACTTATAAAAGGGGTAGCTCCAATACCAAGTCCCACAAGGAGCAAGACATCATAATTTTGATAGTCCTGTGCTGCGGCACCATATGGTCCATCAACAAGCAATCGAGGTAAACTGCGTCATTACAAGCCCTTTAGACTTCTTAATAAGGAAATCTCGATTATAAGGTTTGACTGCAAAAATCACATAGAGGAGTTTTACCCTCTTTGATCAACATTCCCGCGTTCTTCAAACTTAGCCCGCCCGATTTCACATGCTGAACTATCATCCTCTGTGAAAACCCGCTTAAGTTCGTTCGTCCAATCTCCTACAATGCGGATGTGAACACTGAGGTAGTCATCTCCTGGTGCTGATGTTATAGAAAATGGATGCCTGGAGAAACATCATTATGTTAAATGCCTGTTGGTGGAGGCATGATTAACTTAAATGCAGAAACACCACACTTACCATTCAAATGAGGAGATTGTTGGGCACTGCAGGAATATGTATTGCCCACTCTTGTATTTGAAACCATTTGGCTTTGACAGGGTTAGGCTAAAGACATCTCCTGGAAGTACAGAAACCTGTAAAGACCAAAACAAAAACCATGTTCATTGCTTGCTCCAAAAAAAAAAAAAAAGGAAAACCATCTTCATTGATCTCCCGTTTTGTTTTTTTCCTTCACCCACATCTTGTTATCTCAGTCATTTTTTTTCTTTACTACTGTCTTGGGGGTGGGGGGTGGGGTGGGGGTTGGATGTCATTAGGAACCAGATGCTTGCATTATCTCTAGGAATACGGGACTGCAAATTAAATAGAAAAAAGCCTACCATAATTCAATGATTTTATATATGTTGAGTATCTCGACTTTGAGTTTGCTTAATTGTAAATTTACTCAGTGATCTTAGTTCCTCAGTAGACGATTGTGATAAATGTTGTGCTGCTGCTGGTTGGAATGTGTGAGTTTTTGATTGATTTCTTACGGTGCTTGATGGTCATGTTTATGATGTACACACTGGACAGTATGGCATGGGATAAGAGAAACTCTGTTGCTTTATGAAGTAGCTGATTGAATATATGGTTTTGCTGCGGTATTTGGATCGTTTCATCTGCCCTATATTTGTGAACATCAGTGCATGTTTCCTTTTTATTTTTTAAATTTCTTCTAAAGGGGTATTAAGCTGTGTTGACACCATTGGAGAAAGCTGAATTGGTGAGGGGCAATAGACAGGGAGGCGAGTAGCAGGTTTTAGTTGCAGCTTATTTGTATGCAGAAAGGAGTCTTCTTGTGTAATTTCTGTATAGATGGAAAAACAACATTGATAAAGCCAGTCACCTTCAAAATCTTTGCTGTGTAGTGTTCTGATCGACAGGTTCTCAAACTCCTCTCGGCTACATAGAGGAGCAATGGCATGGAGATGTACATCCATGTCTGCAAAATGTGAAACATATTGTCAGCTTATCAATCTTTAGATCCTATAAAGGAACTTGGTGTTCTATGTCCTTACTGTTTTCTGCCACCATTGGTGAACCAAGAACAAGAACGTTCCATGTACTATTAGGAGTACGTAGACCACTGCTAGAAGGTGATGAGAATACCAAAATGCGTTGAAGCCTGTTAATCGATTGAAAGGAGGTGGCAGCTTCAATACATTTCTCCTGAAGCCTCGTGTTGCTAGTGTGAAGACAATTGCCATCAAAATAACCATAGCAATGCCAGTAACACCTTCAATGCCGGTCAAGAGGCTTTTGAAAGTGGGCTTCACGTTGTCAAAATCAGAAGCTATTAGTGCAAATTTCTCAGGAGATGAGTTAATCAGACGAGGAAAATCACATGCTAAATGGTTTCCCGCATGAAGCAAGATTCCAACTGCAATGGCATATGCAATAATCTGCCAATTGAAACAACATTGTTAAGATCCAGAAATTCTCAGGTGCACAGTATGTTCTCTTCTTGTTGTAGTTTACCTTGTGAAAATTGATATTATCATCAAAAGGAACAAGGAGCTTGGCCCTAGTAGACCTTAGCCAAGTTAAAATGTTTCGGCAAACTGGTAGGAGGACAAGTGCCATGTTGAGTTTGAGAGTCTCTGCAGCTCCTTTAGCAGTTGCCAAGCAGTAACCCATAACTTGAAATGCAGCTCTTCGCCTATACTGCAAAAATTTCCAGGTGAAAAGTCCAGCCATAATCATCACCCATAGCAGCAGAATCCAGGCCCTTTGCCAGTTATCTAAGACAAGGCATTTGAGTCCATAACTTGCTCTCTTTACTAGGTTCCTGGTCTTGCTACGAGTTCCTAAGTTCTGACTCCATCCGACGCTTGTTGTGCTTAACGGTCTGCTGTAATTCATGTAATTGTCTCTTTGCAGAAGAAGCGTTTCCAACTGCCATAACTGAAATGAAAGGGAACATGAGATCGTTTCGCCCAAACATTTGGCTAAGCATTGAAAAGTACTCACTTCGTTTCATTTATATGATAGCGTTTGATTGGAGAAAGATATTAAGAAAGAATGAAGCACTTCTGGTAAATAGTAAAAGTATTGTTAGAGATTGCAATTTTAAACATGTCATGATATCTCAACGCCTATAAAAATGTCGGTAACGACACAATGAGAGGTTTAATGTTATAAGTTTCTGAACATAGTGTTTTCTTTTCCAAAAACAAATTAAAAGGAAAGAGTGTTTTATAAAATTGAATAGAAGAAACATGCTTTTGTATTTTGACCTTATGATGATTTAATTTTGTCTTTCAAGAATTGTATGATTATGTAATTCATATTCCTAGTATAACATTGTAGTCAGATAACTTTTTAAGCTTATCCAGAACGGAACTAGTGGAAACCAGCTGCACTAATTTTCAATGATTTTTAAGCTTTTTATAGAGAAGAAACGAGGAGACCTCTGATTCCTTTCCCTTATTTCCTAAATCCAATTTTTTCTTAAAAAAGTTCTAGTGGTCCCCAAAGTCCAAATACAGTGCAAGGATTCCCTATGTTTTGACTTCGACTTGGCCGTCCAAAAGAAGTTCGTGCCAAGTACTTACCCAAAAAAATATGATCGTGGGTCCAAATATGTACAAGTCATTGTTAGTACAAGACAGCTACAAGAAATGTAGATTAGATAAAATAATTTTTTAATAATATGTCATTTACTCCACTAATTTCGATACCGGTTTGAACCGTTTAAAGGAAATTTTTCCATTTCCGAAGCTCATATTTAAAAACTCTGATTAAAATGTAAGGATATCATCCATTCCATCATATCCCTGACCCGTCAATTATCCATCAAATGTTGGGTTGGTATTGTTTGTTAATAATCTGAGGAACATGATATTATTACCTCAATATAACCAAGATCATCAGGGTCTAATTCCTCCATAATTAGAGAAGCATACTCGGCTGCACGTTCCTTCAATTTCGACAACTTATTTGCGGAAGCACTCAGCATGATTAGCTGTTGGAAG
The DNA here is from genome assembly GCA_026770625.1 of Nicotiana glauca. Lineage (NCBI taxonomy): Eukaryota > Viridiplantae > Streptophyta > Magnoliopsida > Solanales > Solanaceae > Nicotiana > Nicotiana glauca. The sequence continues at coordinate 58,398 of MU688133.1, read as the reverse complement.
AACAAAATATAAAATATGATGAGAAATCCTTGTAGGAAACAGTATTATTAACATTAAATATTCCTTCTCCATAAAAATCTCTTATTCTATTTCATTATACTATATAGTGGTATTATTATTTACGAATTAACACTAAAGTAATGCTTTTCCGAATTATTGAAGATGCCCCTATCTCTGATGGATGCTGGACAAATATAATATAGTTTGACCTAAATTTAAACCTTTTTAAATTTGATTCAGCAGTTAGCCCATGATAATCTTACCTCTTGCACTTCATCTCTCGTGATTTTTCCATCTCCGTTTCTATCAGCCCTACAAAAGTTACACGTAACATCCATTAAGCAAAATGTTAAAAAGAGTCAAATGAAAGAACACATGATGGTTAAATACATAATTTTAGTTTTACCTTTCTTCCACAAGCGCTGAGGGTTCTTTTTTCACATTATTTTGTTGTTCGTTTCTTTTTTGTTTTCCAGCATTCAATCTTCATAGAATGAATATAGGATATATGTTTTAGCATAGATATCTGTGTTGGTTTTCTCTTTGTCTTTTTTCTTTTTCTTTAATGAAGTGGATACCATCAATATGAATAATCTTTTTGTGCCATTAGGTCACTTTTACATATTGTAATTATGTTTTACGTTCAAAATTACGAATCTCATATTTTAAGGAGGCTTACCTCTAAATATCTTTATAGTGAACTGAGTTAATTTTTCGAAAAATTATTTATACTGACAATATATATCACTTTAAAAAAAGTGATCAGTACAGCAGTCGCTAGAAGAGCACTTAGCTGGATGAAAACATGTACTTTTTCCGTTTCGTACTGTTTGAGGTAGTTTGACTCGGCACACAATTTAAGAAAAAAAAAGAATACTTTTGAAAGTTATGGTCTTAAAAGTTTAAGGGGTAAAAGGTTTGTGCGGCCATGTCATTTGTGTGGCTATAAAAGCTTCTCATTAAAGGCAAAAAGGGTAAAATGAAGAGTTTAAAGTTGAATTATTTTCAAATTTAAAAATATGTTACTCCCTCCGTTTCAATTTATGTGAACCTATTTCCTTTTTAGTCCGTGCCAAAAAGAATGACCTCTTTCCTTATTTGGAAACAATTTACCTTTATGCAATAATTTATAGCCACACAAAATAAAGGTGCCTCATTTTACACCACAAGATCAAAAGTCTTCTGTCTTTTCTTAAACTCCGTGCCCAGTCAAATGGGTTCATATAAATTGAAACGGAGGGAGTATTTATTTTGGAACAGACTAAAAAGGAAAGTATCTTATTTAACATGAAACTTAGGGAGCAGTAATAGTTAAATCATGTAAGGTGCGCGCAAATGCAACTCTTGTACTGTAAATTATATTGCAATCTCTTTTTTTAAATAATCAGGCTATCAACTTATCGGATGCACGGTCACATATTAAACCACAGGTAAAATTTATTTTACGTAACAAGAAGTGCACCAATCACATAACCATGTTTAGTTTAGATAGTGTCTTTACCGTGTAAATTTAACTTAAACAATCTTATTTAATACTCCCTCTGTTTCAATTTTTGTGAATCCATTTGACTGGGCATGGAGTTTAAGAAAAGAGAGAAGACTTTTGAACTTGTGGTATAAAATTAAGCACATATATTTTGTGTGACTATAAATTATTACATAAAGGTAAATTATTTATAAATAGAGAAAGAAGTCATTTTTTTTGGAACAGACTAAAAAGAAAATAGATTCACATAAAGTAAAACCGAGAGGGAGCGAGAAAAAAGGTTACTTTTTCGTGTTGAGAAAATAATGCATGTTTTGGAACAAATTAAAGTGGATAAAAACAAAACCCAAAGAAAAAATGGAAAGGCAAGAGAAAAGTAAAGAGAACCCACATGTCAAAGAAAATCTGAAGACGAGCGTCAAAACTTTGGTCAGAAATCTGCAACCAAAATTCATGAAGCTCAGCTTTCGTTATCTTCGCCGTCTTTTGACGCCGCCGCCGTACCAGTGCATCAAAAACTCCCACTGCGAACTCCTTCGAATCCGTCATTCCTGCACATGCACCGCCGCACCAATATTCATTATAGTACTAATTAACACTTACTATATCTTTATAGTAAATAATATTTTCATTTCAGTAAAACTAATTTCATGCACTACAAAATTTCAGAAAAACAATAAATGGCATTCATATGGTTTACATGAATTGAGAACTTTGAATGTACCAATGCAATCACCAAAATCTTCTCTAGCAAGCAAACCGTCTTTTGCCAAAGCATCAAACCGCGCCTCTACTTTTTTCCATTGCACATTTGTATCAGATTCACCTGTTGTTTTACTTATGAATCTTAATCCTCCAAGCGCGCGCTGAGCCGTTGATTTACTCCTTACAAGCTTTAATTTCGATTTCATCTCTTCTCGTGCAGATAAGGGGTTTGATGTATTGTTATGATTACTGTTATGATTATGAAACTGAAAATGATCATCTTCTGATGGCGCTGCCGACGTCCGTGACCTCACTGACGGCGATCGGATCCACGAGAATTTCCGGCGAAGTTTAGACGCCGCCGACGCACTACGTGCTAAAAACCCGTTGGGAGCTTCTTCTTCACTTCCATTACCTTCTGCATTGTGTGATGGTGTTGGTGCAACGCTACACAAAACAATTGAATTATCATCCAATTCTAGCGTTACTTCCACTAAATCCTGCAGGTCGCTGTTTTGTCGCAAATCGTTGAGGAAAATCGGTAGCATTGCTCCTCCGACATACCCCGGCCCGGTGTCCAATATCTCTGTCGCCGGCGTATCTTCCGGTAGGTCAAAGTTCCTACTGTAAGTTGATCGCTTTGAGCTGCAGCTCCCAAATGATGATGATCTTAACAATTGTTTGAGCTGCATTTTTTTCTGAATACAATAGTAAAACCAAAATAAACTATCAGCTCATAATAGAGCTTGAATTTTTTAATAAATAAAGAAAAAAGGCTGAGATCACACGCTTCGTTCCGAAATGTTCTTAAAACAAACACCTCTCAACTGATCTCTGAACACGAATTCAACGCTTTTTTGGTTATGCATTGCCAGTCTCTCTCTCTTTCAATTTCACATTGGTGCCATGTCGAAAGCGAGAGAGAGAGAGAAAGAGGAAAAAAGTAGTTGGGGTTTGTTCAAGAAAGCTCTATAAAGAATAACCTACGATTAATAATATATTCACATAACTACATTGTACTATTCTCTATTACTATAAGGGATCGTTTGGTACGGTGTATGAGAAAGTATATTAGTAATATAAATATTAGTTATGCAGAGATTATTTCTTATTCGCTGTTTGGTGTGTTGTGTTAAAAATTAAAATGCATTGCTTAATTTTTAAGAAAATTAGTTATTTACAAAAATGTCCTCCATGTTCTTTAGCTTTAAGGGACTTTAAAGATGGCTTTTGTCTTTAACTATGCTAATTAATGCATGTATTAATAGCATTGGTATTGGTAATACCATGCTTTACTATGTATTATATATACATAAGATAATGCCAAATATGTTTTATAACTAATTATACTTGCATTAGTAATACATACTCCCTCCAGTTCACAATAAGTGTCAAATTTACTTTTAGCACGCCCATTAAGAAAATACTAAATCCTATACAAAAATACCTAGTATGACTAAACTACCCCTAATTAAACATTTAATGTGAAGAGTAAGAAAACTTTTTAGGGATATGTACATAAGGATTATTTTGTAAAAACAAATTGAATTTTTTCTTGATTACATAACTGGACACTTATTTTGAATCAAAATGAAAAAGCAAATTGGGCACTTATTGTAAACCGGAGGGAGTATGTTGAAAAAGTGTACCAAACAGGGGATTATTTTCTCTAATGCATCCTAATAAACGACCCCTAAGGGTTTGCTCGGTAAGGAAATAAGTTATTTCGGCATTATAATGATGGGATTATAATGCGGAGATTAAATAATGACATAACTATTTAATAAATATATTTTTATTGAAAGATATTTGGTTTATTAAATTAAAAATGAGATATACGGGATATAATATAAACATGTATTTTGTGTATACTAAACAAGTTGGGATAAATTTTTATTTTTGATTTTAATTTTGCTTTGTTTTAAAGACTTTGGGGAAAGAGCTAGGAGAAGAGCATCTTTGTCATTTTAGTATTTATTCTGGGATGAATTAATTAATCTTGAAATTATTATCTCACCTGCAATGTGGGATAAAATAATATCTAATTATGGAATTAATTAATCTTGAGATAGCTAATTTCGAATTCAAAAATTCAACCAAATGCGATCTCGCATCAAATTCCAGATTATTATCCTCTTATCATAGGTACCAAACGACCCCTATGAATATTGTTTATATGAGAAGTTACCGGTAAACTATCGTTGTACATTCCTAACATAATACCCACTACGTATCTACCATTTTCCTTTTCTTGCTTTTTACTAATAACTAAAAAAAAAAAAAAGATTAGTTGATTTCTAAGGTTTTTACTAATTAAGAGGGTACACAAGATGAAATGTTAATTACGTGGAAGACTCCTTAATTAGGACACGACATGCGAATTAAACTAAGTAGGTAAAATGTAACTTTGAAGAGTGTTTCAAAGGCGTAACAAGGATTTCAAGTTTATGGGTTCGGGATTCTAACCGGTTTAAGTTACCGGATGGGTTCGGGATTCTAAACGTTTTAAGTTGCTGAGTTTTAATTAATAATTTATACATATTCAATGAATTTTTTAAGACAAATATAGGATTTGAACCAAAGCTACTGAATTCGGCCGAACCCGTTGGCGGCACTCTAGCTCCGCCCCTGCCCATATTACATCCATATATAGAATTACACGCGTGTTAGAAAAACAATCTAGAATTAAAAGAAACTGCATCTCTTTCTTTCTCCTTTCAAAATTCAATTCTTGGGGTTCCTACTAAAATCATAAGAGATTATTGATGCGTATATTTTTTAGAGCTTAAATTTCATAATGTGATTGAGTAAGAGAATCTGTATCAGTATCAGGTCACTTAAAATATAATTATATGTAATATAGTAAGTAGTATTAATAACCTAAAAAAATTATGTAGCTAATCTGCTAGAAAAGATTATACTATTAGTATAATTTAACGTAACATGCGATATTAGGTTTGTTACCAATTTTATCGGAATGCCAATCACTGTTAGTACACATGAAGTAAACTCTAAGCTAAATCTATTTTGTTATTGTGGATGATCTCATAGACAGCATGGTGCACACAGTATTTCGTGTTTACGCAGGATTCAGGAAAGGGCTGTTCGAAGTGTCTCGTGTTCACATCCCGTATAATGGACTGCTGGTGATGTAGTTCACGATAACATAATATTGATAACATCGTCACGACATTATAAAAGAAATAGGGAAAAAGAGAACTCTAGAGGCCCATAATAAATATCAAAATAAAGATAAAGATGAATGCGCCAAGTTGATATTTTGGTATTATTGCCACAAAAGAAGAGCTTTCGGATTTTTCAGAAAAAATGGGATCAGAACTTCCTAAATTTAAAACTTGGTGAAGCCTAAGGATAATTTGATGAAACCTTCAGCTAAAACTACGGCATCTGCTGCGCCACATGGGGTTGGGACTTGGGGGGGATTGGAAGAGCTTAATTTCTATGTTATAATCAAGTAAATTTAGCTGATAATTGAGCTGGATTAAGAAACTCTAATTATTAATAAGTTAATGACAGTACTTAAGAGTTAAAGACAGTGTCTTCTATCTATTAAATTTTGTTGGGAACAATAATATTAACTGAATAGTATTTGACATTTTTCTGGTAGAGGGAGAGACAAGGAACAGCCTAACGACAAGCCTGAGAATTTTTAAGTTGAATTCAATTAGTGAAAATAAATTAGAGGTGGCTATCTCACTTGCCGGGATTAGCCGATTTCCTCTACCACTCTGATATTCGTTCTCTCTTTCTTTCCATGTTCCAAATTTTAATCCTTTTTATTAAAATTTAGGTTTTAATTTTTTTTTTTAATTTAACATTTTGGTATCTGGTATCAATTGGTCTGACGACTCCAAATTCAAGTCATAAAAGCAGGCAAAGCCCATGACTGCTAGAATAAGAATTACTTTAAGGCATAAAGCTGCGAGAAATTTAAAATAGCCAGATTTACCACTGGTCGTTGAAAAATAGCCAAGTTTCAAAAGTTATCGAAATTTAGCCATTTTTTATATAAAGATAAATTTGAGCGAAAATACTGTTCAAAATCCGGAAAATACGCCCACAAATTTTACGGGAGTTCCAGCATAAGTATGCGTGAACTCCCGTAAATTTTACGGGAGTTCCAAGATAACTATGCTGGAACTCCCGCAAATTTTACGGAAGTTCACGCATAATTATGCTGGAACTCCCGCATATTTTACGGGAGTTCCAGCAAGTATAAATGTCCAGTATAATATACTGGTGCTCCAGTCTCCCGCAAATTTTACAGGAGTTAGCAAAGTATACCGGTCTAGCATAATATGCTGGAGTTCGTACATAAATGCACCAGAACTCCCGTATATTATATGGGATCGGTCCCTGTTGCAGCAAAATAGTGGCTATTTTTCATTGACTTGGTAAACGCTGACTATTTTTAATTGACCAGTGTGAAAACTGGCTATACGATGATATTTTAACCAAAAAGCAGGAATATTTATTTTCTTAAAGGGTGTTCAAACCGAACCGAAAAATCGTATAAAACCGATTAAACAATCCGATTAAATTTGGTTTGACTTGATTTCATATTGAGTAAAAAAACCCAGATCGAACCGAAAAATCGCATCAAACCGATTAAACAATTCGATTAAGTTTGGTTTGACTTGATTTGGTATTGAGTAAAAAAACCCGAACCAAACCGACATATAAATATATAAATTGTATTTATATTTTAAGACTTTATATTGAATTTTCTTTAAAAAAAATGTAGAAATATTTGGGATTCTATCATGTATTAACCTTGAAAGCATAAATTAACAAAAAAATATTGTTAGACGACTAAGAAAATAACTACCATGTATTACTAGAAAAAAAAAATTCTCCCATGAGAATATTTTAATAGATTATATATTTGTCAATTTTTTCCATATTCACTAAACATATATTCACATATCGAAGCTTTATCTATAATTTTAACAAAGTAAGATTGAAATAATATTCATACAACAAAAAGACCTGAAAAACCCGACGAAACCGAACCAACCAAACCGATCTTAATTTGTTATATTCATGTAACAAAAAGACCCGAAAAATCCGACAAAATCGAACCAACTCAAACTAATATAATTGGTTTGGTTTGATTTTGCTAAAAACCGAACCAACCCGGTCCATGTACACCCATAATTTTAATTAGAGGTGTTCAAACCGAACCGAAAAACCGCACCAAACCGAAAAACCAAACCAAACCGATTAAAAAACCCGACTAGGTTTGGTTTGACTTGGTTTGGTATTGAGTAAAAAAATCCGAACCAAATCGACATATAAATATATAAATTTTATTTATATTTTTAAGACTTTGTAGTAATTGTTCTTTAGAAAATGTAGAAATATTTGGGATTCTCTTATGTATTAACCTTGAAAGTGTAAATTAACGAAAAATTATTGTTAGACGACTAAGAAAATAACTATCATGTGTTACTAAAAAATTTCTCCCATTAGAATATTTTAATAGATTATATGTTTGTCAATTTTTTCCATATTTACTAAACGTATATTCACTTATCAAAACTTTATCTATAATTTTAATAACGTAAGATTGAAATAATGTTCATGTAACAAAAAAACCCGAAAACCCCGACAAAACCGAACCAATCCAAACTGATATAATTGGTTTGGTTTGATTTTGATAAAAACCGAACCAACCCGATCCATGTACACCTCTAATCTTAATATTGAGGCAATTAAGACGCAGATGTAACAGTAAATAACTCATACCTTTGCGTTCATTCAATTAACAACCAAAAGTTTGACTATTTACGATTAACTTCTCCAACATTATATTCTACACAATTTTCCTAACCACGTTTTCCTTATAGAGTAAACAGAACTCCTACCCTACACCAACTCGATAGATTAACAAAATAGTTATTACACTTAAAAAAGGGAGAACGTATCTATATTTTTGTTTATTTATCAAATTAAGGAATGTATTTAGATTTTTGTTATTGGATAGTTGCTAAAAATATGATATCAATTTAACGATCAATGTGTCTATTACATTAAAAAGAAATGGAGGAACTATATATCATATATATGTGGAACCATTTTGATTTTCAAATATTTCTGTGTGGGCAGTTGAGGTGATTATTGTTATAATTTGATATATACTAGCAACGTTTTTTTGAAATAATTATGTTGAAATTAAACTTTCTTATTACGAAAGGCATGACAAATTTAAACAGAAGGTGGCGTTGATAGGATCAAGAATTAGTTAAATTAAACAACTAACTACTACGAAACTCCTTTTGAAAACTATATATATGGCTACCAAACTAAAAAGTTTTTTAGTATGCTCCGATTATGATAAACTTTTTAAGTAATTTTTTATACTAATATCATAGTCATAGCCAATCATATATTTATATTTAAACTAAAGACTGATAATTAAATAATTAGTCCTCCAGCTTTAATATCCGTGTCTTCCACTCTGACCTTCCCAAGTTAAAGCTACCCAATCCTCCTTCTAGAAGCTGGTTGGTGGCTTACAATACTCTTATGCATAAATTTCATATGGTTTGGACAATTTACTGTCGAACTCGCAAGGAATCAAGTTTTCAAACTTATGAGTTTAGGATTTTAATCTTTTTAAATTATTAGGTATTAAATTAATAATTTATATATATTTAACGAAAATTTTAAGACAACTACATGATTTATGCCAGAATACCATTGCTTGTGAAGGACAAGGGCTTGCGCAAAAATTTTTGTATGCAGTTTCGAAATTTTACTAAAAACAAGAATAACAACTTTAATTATCATACTTTGGGCAAGATATATTCTTAATCTATTGGTTTGTAGGTTCGAACCTTTGACCTCCTAGATTAAAATCAAATACATAACCTAACACACCAAGAGACAATTTATATCAAGTAGTCATTTTTGACTACTATCCGTTTCCTCACAGTATTAAGACATATATTTAGTAAAGTTTTCCGACAAAGCGGTATCGCGTGACACCGCTTCATCAAAGGTGCATTCACCCCGGTGAGAGATCATGACTTTTTCAAGATTGGGTAACTCATCTCTCATTTAAATGATGATTTTATTATTGAGATTGTTACATGATTAATCTGTGGGATTTAATATTTATTTTTTGTAACCGGTATACATAAATTATATATTAATTATTTTTTCGTATGTTATAAAAAAAAACTAAACCAAAACAATAAAAACAAAAAGAACGTCAACGCATATGAAATTCAATAAATTGAATAAACATATAATGGATAGTAATTAGTACTAACTTTTACAAATCATTACACATATAGTAATTAATTATTCAGGGCTAGCTTATTACCTGGTTATTGTCAGCATATACCCTGGCTTAATATTTGAACGATAATATGCATGCCTTTAATTTGACTTGAAGGGTAACAAGGAAAACCAATGAACTAAATAGTAGTTGTAAAGAAATGGCTAGCAAAGTTACGACTAAGGAATAGACAAAGATCGTGTTGTACTTTCCTTCTAGAAATCCTACCAACACTTATATATTTTGTAGTAGTACATTTCCAACTATTCTAGCTGGTCTGTTACTCACCATCAATTACGGACCAGGTAATATCTTTTTTTTTTTAAAATAAAATAAATTATCTTGCTTATTACTCCCTTCACTTTAATTGAATCTTTAACTGTTTTCCACACTTATTAAAGAATTCACCTTTTAATATTAATTAACAATAAAATTGACCATATTAACTGTATTAGGAAAAATTATATTTGTATATAAAGGTGACTGTCAAGACACGTGGGTTGGTCAAATAGTCAAAGAATCACAATTAGCCACGAGTCAAGAGTTACAACAAATACGAGCAAGGAAAGAGGAAGAGGCACAGGACATTAGATAAGTGACACGGCGCCCGTACCTATTTAAGTCATTTATATCCGAGAATCAGAAGGAATGAATCTGACAATAGAAAAGGGTGTAGATACGGCATTTAATGGGCATTAAATGCTGAATACGTTAGAGAATATTGTTTAAATGTAATGATTGTGTAACGTAGCATTCAATGTCTTTAATTACTCATAATAGCTTCATTATGATTCAAACATAACGTATATTCTCAAATGTACCTATAAAAAGGAGATATATGATCAGTTATAGGGACACAAAAGACTATTGAAATATACATTGGTTTACTTGTTTTTTTTGATTATCATCCTGCAATCCAGAATTATTTCTTTTTATTCATTTTTTCGATTATTGGTTCCGTTACCGAAAATCTGATAATCTATTTTCTCTTCGCTTAACTTTCCTTGTTGCATCAACTATGTCGAACAACAATGACAACAATCAAGGAAACCAAGAAAATCAAACAAACCAACAACTTCAGGAAGATCCTCAGCACAATAATGTTCTGATTCCTTCCCCACGTGGCTCTCCACGACGGTCTCGCGAAGGCACTCCTGATGGATCTCATACCGATGGACAAGCTCAGTTCAAAAATGTTGAAACTATGGATGAGGCTTTGCAAAAACTTATTGCCTCACAAGTCAATAAAGCTCTTCGGGCCTTTGTTAGCCAATTACCTGTTGTACCACCCACACCCACTCCCATTAACAATACTTTGGAGAACCCTCGTTCCGGGCTTGTTAATTCAGGTAGCAGAGGAATCCCCAGCGAATCGCAGGACGGAGAACCAGGTAATTTAGTTAATTCAGATTTGCAAAATTTAGTACTAACCTTGCAGAAGCAGTTCAAGGAGAAAAGTGATCGTATAGAGCAAATACCTGGGGTGCCACCCGTGATCAAATGGGTAGATATGGACAAATATTCTCAATAGCCCTGGAAGCCAAGTGCTGCTCCCCTTCCAATCCCAAAGAAATTCAAAATGCCTGATATGCCAAAATACGATGGAACAATAGACCCACGAGATCACGTGACTGCATTCACAACAGGCGTAAAAGGCAATGATTTGACTAAGTAGGAGATCGAATCAGTATTAGTCAAGAAATTTGGTGAAACACTCACCAAAGGTGCACTAACTTGGTATTCTCTTTTACCCGAAAATTCTATAAATTCTTTTGCTGAGCTTGCAGATTCTTTCATCAAAGCACACTCGGGAGCTCAAAAGGTCGAAAAAGAATGGAGGATATTTTCAAAATCAAACAGGGGAACTCAGAATTGCTTAGGGAGTTTGTGGATAGATTCCAGCGTGAAAGAATGACACTGCCACGTGTACCTAACAACTGAGCAGCTATAGCTTTCACAAGTAATCTGAATGAAAAAAGCTCGGAAACTACGAGAAAACTCAAAGAACGCCTTCGAGAATTCTCAGCTACGACGTGGAATGATGTTTATAACAGGTATAGCACGAAGCTGAGGATTGAGTAAGATACTGTTCCACGATTTCAAAAAGAAGAAAAGGTAAGTTCGAAACGTGCAGAGACCGAAAAAAGATCCGGTAAAAATAGGTACGAGCCTTACATGGGAACTGCTTGAAGAGACTCACGGTCGAAATAGGACAATCAGAGGTACGATCATAGATCGAAGAATACAGAGTCAGGCTTTTCCTCAATATTTGGGAACGACCGAAGCACACGTGAGCCACGAGACGATGATAGAAGTCTGAAGGTAAGGTTTGGCGGTTATAATTTCAATGTAAGCACTTCTGAACTCGTGGCTGTTTTAAGAAGCATGGGAGATAAGGTATGGTGGCCAAAGGAGATGCAATCAAATCCAAACAGACAAAACCCCGATCATTAGTGCGAATTTCATAACGATCACGTGCACAAAACAGCAGATTGCAGGTTTTTGCAGGGTGAAGTTGAACATTTGTTAAAACAGGGGTATCTCACCGAGTTATTTAGTGAGAAAGGTAAACAAGCATACATGAAGAACAGACAGGAGCCTCCAAAACCACCTTCACCCAAAAGAACTGTCAACGTTATAAATGGGGTGAAGATATCAATGGCGTATCATATACTGCAGCTAATAAGGTTTCCAAAGTAACAATTACTCACGGGAAGCGGCTGCGACATGTATTAGAGGAAGAAAATATTACATTCGATGATGCAGAAGTCGAGGGTATATTTGTTTAACCAAAAAATAGAATTTCGTCCAAAGCTTGAATTTAAGATAAAAATCGGGTTACTGATAATCAGGAGACGAAAAGAATAAGAGAATCTTGAGAATAATAATAAAGCAGTAAATAAGTTTGTATTTCAGTGTAATATCAATGATATTCCACCCTATTACAAATGCTGAGACCTCCTCCTTTTATAGTTGATTATTCTAGGAAAAGGTGTAATGCCTTAGTCTTAATGAGGCAATTATGAGCATTAAATGACATTAAATGAAATGTTACACAATCATTCCTATTCAATACCGATTCGCTAACGTATTTGGCATTTAATACTGAATTTGGACTCCTTTATGTTATCGGATTCATATTTTCAATTCCTTCTGATCTCCTGGCTTTAAATGAGTTAAATAGATACGAGACTCGTATCATTAGAATAACATCTCGTGCCTATTTAACTTTCTTCTCTCCGTATCTGTTGTCGCTTGTGCCTTTTAACTTTCTTCATGTTTTGACCATTTGACCAGTCTACGTGTCATGCCACGTCATATTCAATATAAATTTATTTTTTTCCTAATACAGATAGTCCCCCACTTTCTATTTATTTATCAATTAAATAATTGGGAAGTTGATCTTCATAAAAGGGAATTTTTGCCATAATCAATGCTATGACAGTACTGACGTCTCAGTTGTCTTTTCTATTTAATGCTTTGTACACCTGTCATCTTCGGATTGGTTCTGCAATTTTGCAACCTATTTTCAAGGTTTCTTCATCCCCTCTATTCACGAATTGATAGTTGCCTTAATTATAGGCTTATCATTATTACACTTCTTGGTTTGACGGTTGCTATCATATACATATTTCAACCCTTTTCCTTCATCTTTTTCTTCACAAGTCTTCAATCAATACTTTGTCGCTTGCTTTTGTTCTTTTTTCCTTGAATTTATCTCTTCTCAACAATGTTATCTTCAAACCCTAACCCTAGGAAAGTCCCAATTCTTGATAACTTCCCCAATGCCCCCCGTAAGACATAGAAGAGGCAGAGGAGGTAGGCTTCGTAGCCTAGAGTCCACTTGTGGTGGTTCATCAAGTTCTGTCACTCCTTCTTCTGGTTCTGGCATTAGAAGCTCTATATCAAAGACTCATTTTTCTAAAGGTAAAGAACTTTCTGAACCTCTCTAGGAACCCTTAGTCGAGGAAATTGTACCCAATAACTTATCTTTTGGGAATGATAGAAAATCCCTTCAAGGACAGGTGATTAATTTAGAGAAAATTGACACCTATCCTTCTCTAATAACTGAGCCTTTGATTCCCACTGTTCGAAAAGATTGTAACTGGGGAAATAATCTTCGTATGATGATTCCTAATCCAAAATAGAGAATTTCTTCTTTCAGAATTGGATTTTCTTTTATTTATACTTATCCCTTCACTTTGGGATTTAATCCTGCTATTGACCCAGTTATACTTGACTTCTGCCCTTTTTTCAAAATTTCCTTAGCACAAGTTGGCCCCCTAGTATGGATAGTTGTGGTTTGTTTGAGATATTTGTCTACCAAAGCCAATGTTAACTTTTCTTTTCCCCATCTTATTCATTTATACCATCCCAAGTTATTTCGCCATGGGATTTTTACCTTGACTGCAAGAAGTAAGAAGGTTTTGGTAAGCCCTGAGAATGACAACGATCGTGGGTGGTATACTCGTTACGTTATTGTTCGTACGGTTTATTTGTTGGGGTGAAACAAATACCCCCTTCCCTGAGAAGTGGAACTTTGCACATAAGTTTTCTTTCACTTACCGTGTCTACTTTTAAGAATTTCAACTTCTTTTCTAATTTCGTCTCTTTTTGGTTTTTCGTAGCAACCATGGGATATGTGGAACCCGTTCCTAATTTCCGTGGTTTGGTAGATTCAATTTTGAAAGCTGTGCCTATGGAGGCGAGAGCATGGAAATCAATTTCCCATTTACATGGTTGGAGAGTGAAAACTCACGGTATGCATTTCTTTATGCGCTTTATATATATATATATATATATATATATATATATAT
>MU688133.1:20165-35131 GCA_026770625.1 Nicotiana glauca | reverse complement strand
TTGGTGGTTCTTGCCTATTTTTCATATAGGCTTACTTGCCCTTTTCACTAAATAACTCGGTAAGATACCCTTGCTTCAATAGATGGTCCACTTCACTTTGTAAGAATCTGCATTCTGACGTTTTATGCCCGTGATCGTTGTGGAATTCGCAGCAATGGTCTAGATTACGTCTGTTTGGATTTGACCGCATCTCCTTCGGCCACCGTACCTTATCTCCCATACTCTTTAAAACAGCCACGAGCTCAGAAGTAGGTACGTTGAAATTATAGCCGCCGAACCTTGCCTTTAAATTTCTTTCATCGTCACAGGGTTCGTGTGTGTTTCGATCATTTTCGAACCTTGATGAAGAACCAGATTCCCTATTTCTTGATCGTTGATCATATCGTTGATTGTCATGCTTCACCCGTGAGTCTTTCCCTGCAGGACCCATATAAGGACCGTACCTGTTTTTACCTGATCTTTTTTCGGTTTCGGATCTCCTAGAACAGCTCCTTTCTTCATGTTGAAACCGAGGTACGGTATCTTCTTCGATTCGTAACTTTGTACTGTACCTGTTATAAACATCATTCCACGTGGTAGCAGGGAATTCTCGAAGGCTTTCTTTAAGTCTTCTCGTGGCTTCTGAGCTTTTGTCATTTAAATTGCTTGCAAAAGCTATTGCTGCCCAATTGTCGGGTACACGAGGTAAAGTCATTCTTTCACGTTGGAATCTATCAACAAAATCCCTGAGAAACTCTGAGTCCCCTTGTTTGATTTTGAAAATATCCTCCATTCCTTTTTCAACCTTTTGTGCTCCCGAATGTACTTCAATGAAAGAATCTGCAAGCTCGGCAAAAGAGTTTATAGAATTTTCAGGTAAAAGAGAATACCAGGTTAATGCAAACTTGGTGAGTGTTTCTCCAAATTTCTTGACCAATACTAATTCAATTTCTTGCTTGGTCAGATCGTTGCCTTTTACGCATGTTGTAAATGCGGTTACGTGATCACGTGGGTCTGTTGTGCCGTCGTACTTCGGAAGGTCGGGCAGTTTGAATTTTTTGGGAATTGGAAGGGGAGCAGCGCTTGGCTTCCAAGGTTGTTGTGAGTACTTATCTACATCTACTCCTTTGATTATACGGGGAACTCCAGGGATTTGCTCGATACGCTCATTTTGTTCCTTAAGTTGTTTCTGCAAGGTTAGTACTAAATTTTGCAAATGANNTTACCAGAATTAACCAGCCCAGATCGAGGGTTTTCCAACGTGTTGTTATTCGGTGTTGATGGTGCAGCAGGTAATAGACTGAGTATGGCTTCTAAAGCTTTGTCAACCCGTGCATCGACTATTTTTTGTAAAATCTCATCTCTTTCATCAGTATGTTCAGATTTATCATTAGGAGTTCCCTCATGAAATACTTGTGGAGAACCTTGAGGGGAAAGATTATCATGTTGATCTCCATCCACTTGATGTGCTTGATTTTCAGGATTGTTTTCGTTGTTGTTTGACATGATGATAACAACAGTTACGATGTAGTTTGAAAAGAATAGATTATCAGAATTCCCGGTAACGGAACCAATTTGTTTAACCAAAAAATAAAATTTCGGCCAAAGCTTGAATTTAAGATAAAAATTGGGTTACTGATAATCAGGAGACGAAAAGAATAAGAGAATCTTGAGAATAATAATAAAGCAGTAAATAAGTTTGTATTTCAGTGTAATATCAATGATATTCCGCCCTATTACAAATGTTGAGACCTCCTCCTTTTATAGTTAATTTTTCTAGGAAAAGGTGTAATGCCTTAGTCTTAATGAGGAAATTATGAGCATTAAATGACATTAAATGAAACGTTACACAATCATTCCTATTCAATACCGATTCGCTAACGTATTTGGCATTTAATACTGAATTTGGACTCCTTTATGTTTTCAGATTCATATCTTCAATTCCTTCTGATCTCCTGGCTTTAAATGAGTTAAATTGATACGAGACTCGTATCATTAGAATAGCATCTCGTGCCTATTTAACTTTCTTCTCTCCGTATCTGTTGTCACTCGTGCCTTTTAACTTTCTTCATGTTTTGACCATTTGATCAGTCTACGTGTCATGCCACGTCATCTTCAATATAAATTCATTTTTTTCCAATACAACATTAACTCCACATAACAACGCACTGGTAATATCTTTACTTGTACATGTCACTAACATGAAACGAGTTTTGATTGATCCAGGTAGTTCTGTGAACATTATTTTGATACGAGTACTACGCTAGATGCAAGCAGAAGATAAATTGGTTCCAAAAGCGCATACTTTGTCAGGAGTTGACAACTTCAGTGTTGTAACGAATGGGGAGGTGATTAAATTTACATCGCCATGGGAATATGTCAAATCAGGGGCGATCAGCAAAAATCCAGGAGCATCAACCCCGTGGCAGATTCAAGTGTTAAGGGTGAAGAAAAATAGCAATTACAGAATTCAGTTGAGGATAACATGGCATCAACCTCAACTGAACAAGGTCAAACAGATGTGGATTCAAGGCCTGATACCATTCAAGAACCAGAAGAAAACGAAAACATCAAAACGACGATAGAAGAGCTGGAGGCTGTGGTTTTGTTTATACAGTGGCCTGAGAGAAAAATGTATATATGAGCCAATCTCAGCCCGGATATGAAGCGTAAGTTAATTGAATTTTTAAAAGCTAATGCAGATTGTTTTGCTTGGTCCCATTCTGATATGACAGGTATACCACCGGAGGTAATGACTCACAAGTTAAATGAGGACCCATCTCATCCACCTGTCAAACAAAAGAAAAGAAAGCAGGGCACTTTCAAAAATCAGGTGATTCAGAATGAGGTGCAGAAGTTGTTAAAAATAGATCTATTCACGAGGTGAAGTATCCTGATTGGCTAGCTAATATTGTTGTGGTACCTAAAAAGAACGGTAAATGGCGAGTATGTGTAGATTATACAGATCTTAACAAAGCTTGTCCTACAGACTTATTTCCCTTACCTCATATAGATCAATTAATTAATGTTATTGCAGGGCATGAATTGTTAAGTTTTTTAGATGCATATTCAGGTTACAATCAAATCAAGATAGATCCAGCAGATGAAGAAAAAACTTCATTTATAACATATATGGGGACTTACTGTTATAAAGTAATGTCTTTTGGACTCAAAAATGCAGGTGCAACATATCAGAGACAGGTAACCAAAATGTTCCAAGAACATTAAAAACTATGGAGGTTTATATAGATGATATGCGTGTCAAAACCCAGCTCTCTGGGGATCATATATTACATCTGTCTTAAATGTTTAAAATTTTGCGGAAATATAATATGAAGTTAAATCCTGAAAAATATTTATGTTCTTAGGTTTTCTTGTTTCTAACCGTGGTATTGAAGTGAATGCTGCACAGATTAAGGCCATTGAAGAAATCCCTGATATACTTTCAAACAAGAAAGAAGTTCAAAGATTAACAGGGAGAATCGCAACCTTGGGAAGATTCATTTCTAAATCATCAGAGAAATGTTTTAAATTCTTCTCAGTCCTTAAGAAGCAGGACCATTTTGAATGGAATGAAGAGTGTCAACAAGCACTCAAGAATTTTAAAACATACTTATCAAATCCACCTTTGCTAGCAAAACCAAAGGCTGGAGAGAGACTTCTTATTTACCTTGCTATTTCAGAAGTAGCGGTAAGCGCTATTTTGGTTCGAGAAGAACAAAGTAAACAATCTCCTATCTATTATGTTAGTAAATCTTTATTAGATGCGGAGACGCGGTATCCTCAGTTAGAAAAACTTGTATTTGCATTAATCATGGCATCTAGAAAGTTAAGACCTTACTTTCAGTGTCATCCTATTGTTGTAGTAACTGTTTGCCCTTTGCGAAATATATTACATAAGCATGAGTTATCAGGAAGGTTGGCCAAGTGGGCTATAGAGTTGAGTGAATATGAAATCACATACCAACCTAGAACTGCTATAAAACCACAAGTATTAGCCGATTTCGTGGTTGATTTTAGCCAGGGAATGCAATTAGAAGCAGAAAAAGAGTTGCAAGTTTTTAATGGTGCTAACCCAAGAACTTGGACTTTATTCACTGACGGCTCATCTAACGTAAAAGGTCTAGAATTGGCACGAGAACTTGGCATAAATCAGATTATAATCAAGAGTGATTCACAACTCGTGGTCAATCAAATGCTGGGGACTTATACAGCTAGGGAAACAAGGATGACACAGTATTTAGAAAAGGTACGGGAATTGATAAAGCAATTTCAAACCTGGAAAGTCATACAAGTACCAAGGGATGAAAATGTTGAAGCAGACTAGCTAATCTCGCATCTGCAGTTGATATGGCAAGTGATGCAAATGCCTCATTATACACTTATTTCACTCAGTTCTCGATCCTGATAAGAATGAGGTAAACTTTAATAATTTAACTTAGGATTGGAGGAACGAGATTGTTGCTTTTTTGCAGTATGGAATCGCCCCTGATGATAAGAAAAAAGCTCATGTGCTTCAAAAAAAGCTGCTCGGTATTGCTTAAAGCAAGGTAACTTATATCGTAAAATGTTCGATGGTCCCTTATCAAGATGCCTCAGACCTTCACAAATGGAGTATGTAATGAGAGAAATACATGAGGGGCATTGCGAGAATCACGTAGGAAGAAGGTCACTGGTAAAAACCTTAATTAGGGTAGGTTACTACTGGCCTAAAATAGAAGAAGAAGCAGAAAGTTTCGTGGCTAAATGTGATAAATGCCAAAAGTACGGGAACAATATGCATAGACCTGCAGAGTTATTACATCCGGTCATCGTGCCATGGCCATTTATGAAATGAGGAATGGATATAGTAGGACCATTACCACAAGCAAAAGGACATGTAAAGTTTCTGCTCGTACTTACTGATTGTTTTACTAAATGGGTGGAGGCAGGAGCATTTAAACAGATGCGAGAAAAGAAATTCAGTGATTTCATTTGGCGAAATATCATATGCCGATTAAGTTTACCAAAGGAAATCGCATGTGATAATGGCCCTCAATTTATTGGAGCTTAAATCATGGAGTTTTTTCAGAGTTGGCAAATTAAAAGGATTACATCTACACCTTATCATCCGGTGGGTAATGGGCAAGCAGAATCAACAAATAAAGTTATTATCAACAATTTAAAGAAGAAATTAGAAGAATCAAAAGGTAACTGGCCAGAAGTATTACCCGGAGTTTTATGGGCATATCACACAACTGTAAAAACGAGCACAGGAGAAACACCCTTTTCATTGGTTTGCGTAGCTGAGGCTTTGATTCCAGTTGAGAAAGGAGAACCAAGCACATGGTTCACACAAGTGACACAAGAATCTAATGACGAGGAGATGCGGGTCAATCTAGATTTACTGGAATGCAGGAGAGAAACTGTATTAATAAGAATGGCAACACAAAAATAAGTCATAGAGCGATATTAAAATAGGAAAGCACGCCTCAGATTCTTCAAAGTTGGGGACTTCGTGCTTAAAAAGATTTTTCAATCTACAAAGGCAGCCAACGCAGGTAAATTAAGTCCAACTTGGGAAGGACCCTATAGAATTTGTGATATTGCAGGAAAGGGAGCATACGAATTGGAGACAATGGATGGCAAAGTACTACCTTCACATTGGATTATTGTTCATTTGAAGAGATATTACTTCTAAGGAATACCTACGGTCAGGTATCACCATTTTGCATTTAATTTTTTGAATTGTTAAAATTTTACTAACGATTTTAGATGATAGGCAAAAAGCTAGCCTGTACTAGATGATGAGTCACGACCTCTAAGGCACACGAGATAACCTAAAATTCCTGGCCTAGGGTCACAATTATTCTGATAGAAATTCAAACGGGTTAAGCAGTCTTCATCTATAATCGCACCTCTGAGTCTCGTATGTTTTTCGTTTTCAGGAAAAGGACCAAATGAGAAAAACTATCAAGTGCTCGAGGCTTCATACTTCAACACTCAAACACTCAAACACTTGAGGGACTACATAATATACACAAATATGTATAAAGAAGGAAGAAACAATTGAAAAAAAATCAAGCCTGAAAAAGTCAAGTGCAGAGTAAAAGTCACACGAAGTCACGAGCCAAGGCTAAAGAAAACCTTACTGTAATTAGGGTAAAAGCTATGTACTAAAGCAGGTTATAAAGAAAAACCTTGCATTTATTGTTCTAAAACGGGTTATAAAGAAAAACCTCGTGTTTATTATTTTTTCCTAAAAATCTGTTACAAAGAAAAATAGTTACGAGAAAGTTATAGATGTAATTCAAATACATATAAGATATTATTCAAAACTTGCCAAGGTTTAAAATAAAAACTTATCAATATTATTTCAAAGAAACATATGTGTTCCTATTTCTTTTATTGTATGATAACACCATTATGAAGTTGAGACGTCTTCTTCATTAAGTGTCGAAATATAAAAGGGCCCTCTTTTATAAAACTCATGTTTAAAACGATTTAGTCATGAGATTAACAGAAGCATTTTTAAAGAACAAAAATGTAAACTATTCTATAAGTCCCTAAAAATAAAGGCAAGAATAGAATAAACAGAAGTCTAAGATAATAACAAAAAAAACTTCTTAAATACTTAAGACTAAGTACTAACTTAGTCATAAAACTACGAGATTGTTTATACATATTGCCCCATAAAAGACTTGGGGACTTGCGTTCCAAAAATAAACCCTCATATGAAGCCAAGGGTTTCTAGCATAACTTTCCAAAGAGGTACCTGTAAAAAAAAAAGGAATTCAAGATAAATTTTTCACTAAGAAGATGTGGGAACCGAAGAAGGTGCATCAACAGCAACGGGCTCAACTTGGACAGGAGCATCAATGGTTGCGAGTTGATCTTGATTCACAACAACAGGCTCAACTTGAGCAAGGGCATCAGTAGATATGGTTTCAACTTGGCTTGTGGCAGTAGGTTCGATTGGGCTTGAAGAAGATGTGATACCCGTATGAGCTTCAACCACGGGAGCTTCAATCATGGGAGAAGGAAAGTCCTGCGGTTACTGAGCTTGATCAATGGTTTCATTGACCTTAGCTAATTTTTCCTCCTGGACAAAGGTTTCTAGGCCAACTTCAAGTAGAGTATCACGACGTGAATTCAAAAAAGCCGAACTTACCTCAACATCAAATTTTTCCTCAAGGATCTCATAATCCTTTTCCCAAGCAGCAACCTCATTCTTGAGCTCTTCATTTTCAGCCAAGGCGGAATTATAAGAAGCTTGAGGGGAAGCATGAGTGATCTCTAAAGCACGTACCTTATCAGCAGAGACTCGAAGCTCTTCATGTGCTTGAGTTAACTTTTGCACAAGATCTCCAACGTAAACTTCGTTTTGATCCAACAGAACCTTTAATGCCCTATTCTCCTCGCTAGCCTTAGATAGCTGTTCTGAAAAGAAGGATTCAAGGCGTTCTTTTTCTTTCTCAGCTTGGCTCGAGGAAGCCTTGATAACCGCTAGCTCTGAAGTTAACGCTCGTACTTGCTGTTCTAAGGTACTCCTACTATCTTGTAGATCCTCCATATTAATTTGAGCACTGTCAAATTGTTCCTTCCAATTGTTTGCTTCCAACTGAGCATCACGAGCAGCCTTCTCTGAGTCACGAGCTGCCTTCTCTAAATCACGTGATGCCTTCTCCAAGAGAGAGATTCTGTTCATCAGCTCAGTGCCAATAAGATTGGCCTAAGGAAAAAAGACGAGAAATAAGAATCCTGGAGATAGAAATTTTTACAAAGAAGAGAAAGAAAGAAAATACCTTCAAAGTGGCATATACTATGTCATTCATTAACGTCAGGCTGCTATGGCTTTCCAGTTTTACTTTCTTGATGGGGCAAATTAAAGGCTCGAGCCAAATATCAGCTTGACCTGACTTTCTCAAAAGAATATTGTTAGCAGGAACTTCAATAGCTATGCTCCTCATAGCATTACTTCTACTTGAAGAACCCACCTCTGTATGGTGAACGATAGGTGGGGGAATTGTCAAAGGAGGAGCGGTGGAAAGAGTAAAAATTGTAGAAGAAGGAACATAAACGGTTGGTGCAGGTAATGAAGCAATCACATGTACGGGGGATGAAAATGAAGATAAGGGAAGTTCATCTAGAACAAGACCTAAATTTCCACTACCAAAACCACTCTCAAAAAATTGATCTATTGACTTATGAGTGTCGTGAGGAGTGACGTCATCATCAGGGATAATAACTGGGGTAATAACAGGCTCGATAAGAGAAAGATGAGGGGAGACTTCAGCTTCGTCATCAGAGATGATACGTCTTCTAGCTCGAGGTCTCGTCACCAAGGAGCCACCTTTATCTTCTTCTTTTGAGTTTTATTCTTCAGTAACTTTTCTTTTTGAAGAAGAACTCGAGGCAATTAAAGAGGTAAGAGTACCCAAAAAGTTACGAGAGGCCACAACTGCCTCGACAGTAACTCCTCGAGTAGCAAATCCTGATAAAAAGAAGGATAAAAGTTAGAACACTAAAAGAAAATATTTTAAAGATGAAATAGAAACTCTTACCATGAGTCTTTACTTTCCAACCGTAACGGTTGGAAAGGTTTTTACATGACCTACCCTCCATTGGGACGGTCCTCAACAATCTTTCTACCCAACCACGGAAGTAGGACACATTCTCCACAACACCCATGGTTGCTGAAAGAAAAAAAGAAATGACATTAGAGAAATTAATAAGCTAGAAAGGAAAAAACACGAGAAAGATATAACACTTACGTGCAAAGTTCCACTTTTCAGGGAAGGAAATGTTTTCTTCACCCACTAAACCAGCAGTGGGGGAAGCAACAAATCGAGCATACCAGCCACGGTTTTTATCATCTTCAGGGCTCACTAAAACCCTCTTGCTCCTGACTGCTAGGGTAAAAACGCCATTGCAGAAAAGCCTAGGGAAGTAGAGGTGAATTAGGTGGGGGAAAGTAAAGCCAACATTTGCGATATTTGTAAGGTGCCTCAAATAGGCGACAACCCTCCAAACAATTGGACCAATTTGACCCAAACAAATGTTAAAAAAAAGGTAAAAATCTAGAATGACCGGGTCAATGGCTGGTTTTTACCCTAGAGTAAAAGGGTATGTATAAACAAAGGAGAATCCAATCATGTAGGAAGTGATCCTCTGATTTGGATTGGGAATTATAATTAGAAAATCATTACTCCAGTGACAATCTTTACGAATTATAGGAGTTAAAATTTTGATTTGAGTGGGGTAAACATCAGCACAATCTAAAGTGGTGTGACGAACCGGCCCGTCGTCACATGAGTTACCGCCCCATTTCCCCCATATTATGTTTCTTTATGATTTAATATCAGTATTTGAGTTGATCGGGTAGATTTGGATTGATTTTAGTTGGAAAGGAGGCACTTAGCCTCTTAGAAGGAAGCTTGTTTTGGAAAAGTCAACCGGAAGTTGATTATATAGTTAGAGGGCTCGGATGTGAGTTTTGGTGGTTTAGTTAGCTTCGGGGCATGATTTGTGACTTAGGGGTGCAATCAAAATTGAATTTGGAGGTCCGGTATGGAATTAGGCTTGAATTGGCGAAGTTTGAATTTTGGCGGATTCCGGTTGATCGGTGAGATTTTGATCCGAGGGTTAGAATGGAATTCTGAGAGTTGCTTTAGCTTTTTTAGGTGATTTTGGATATGTGTGTAAAATTTCAAGTCATTCGGACATCGTTTGGTCGGGTTTTTGATCGAATGCGAGTTTCAGAAGTTTTGGTTGAACTTAGGCTTTGATTTGAGGAAATTTGATGATTTTGATGATAACTCAAGTGTTTTAATGGTTCGAGCAAGTTTGAATAATGTTTTAAGTTGTGTTGTTACTTTTGGTTGAGGTCGGGCCTCGGGGTGGATTTCGGGTGGCTAACGGGATGAAATTGGAGTTTAAGGATTTGCTGAAGGATCTAATATCTGGTATTCCCGCTTCTGTGGAAATGGACCGCAGAAGCGGTTTTGCAGAAGCGATAGGGGAAGTCGCAGAAGCGAAAGGAGGAGGGTTGGGAGGTTCTACAAAAGCGGACATACGGACCGCAGAAGCGGTCTCGCATTTGCGATTGGTTGACCGCAGAAGCGGTTCTGGGTAAAAATTGAAGAACCGCAGAAGTGGATAAAGAACCGCAAAAGTGGTGTCGCAGAAGCGACAAAAGCATCGCTGAAGTGGAAACTGCTGTTCAGAGGGTATTAATTTCATCTTCGCGAATTTTAGAAGCAACTCAACGTTTTCATTTCGGACTAAGGAGATTTTGGGCGATTTCGAAGGGGGTTTCGAGAGTCTTCATCAGGTATGGATTCTTGGTCCTAGATTATGTTGTTATGGTGTAAAAACGTGGATTAACACTGAAAATCCAAGGGAATTAAGGCTAAAAATGGAGGTTAGGGCTTGAAATTTGAAAGAGTTTAAACTAGTGATTTGAGGGGTCAAATGGACTCCGATTTTTGTAAATTTGGTATGTATGAACTCGTGGCGAGATAAGGAAACCGGTGATGTTAATTTCATAATTTTTCGAGATGTGGGCCTGGGGGCTCGGGTTTTGCCAACTTCGTGTTTTTGGGTGTTTTTCGAGTTCTTTCAATTGGGTTATGTCCCATTAGCTTATCATAACGTATTCCTTGTGGTTTTGGCCAGATTCTACGCATGAGGAGGCTAATTTGAGAGGCAAGGGCATAGCAAGCTAGACTTTGACCGTCTTGAGGTGAGTAATGATTTTAAATAATGTCCTGAGGGTTTGAAACCCCGAATTTACACAACGTAGTGCTATGCTGAGGTGAGATACGCGTTGTATGACGGGCGCGAGGTTATTTACTATTGGGGATTGTGACTTGGTCCATCCCGGTTGATATTTTACCGCGTATTTGGCAAGGACTTGTTGTTTTTCACCATAATTTGGACTTATTGCCATATTTAGGCTTCGTGCCAATTACTTGAAATCTTTTGTGGATTTACATCACTATTTTCCTCACTAATTAAAATATTATTTGAACTCAGTCCAATTGAATTATACTATTTCATGAACTCAGCTACATTTATACTCAACTTGAGATGTAAATGATATTTATAATGTTGTTTGAGCTGAGCACCATTGTTTTACTGATGCCCAAGGGGCTTATGGTTATTTTCTGGACTGATTGAGGCCGAGGGCCATATGTGAGGATATGTTGAGTGATGTCAGGAGGCTTCCAGGCCTCGAGTGTTATGTGAGGAGGCTTTCAGGCCTCGAGTGTGATGTGTGAAGCCTTTAAGGCCTTATGATATTGCGCTTGGGCTGTAGGAGCCCCTCTGGAGTCTGTACACACCCCCAGTGAGCACAGGGTACCCAGGTGAGTTGGGAGTGGGCCCAAGAGGCTGATGTTGTGTTTTTGTGAGTTGGGAGTGGGCCCGAGAGGCCGATGTGTGTTTTTGTGAGTTGGGAGTGAGCCCGAGAGGCTGATGTTGTGTGTTCGTGAGTTGGGAGTGAGCCCGTGGGGCTAATACTGTGCTGAGGATTTGATATTAAGCCCGAGGGGAGAGTTTCTGATTATTCTTTACTTGTTAAAATTAATTGTCTTCACTATTTTAAAAGAGAATTTATCTGATACTCCACGGATTTATTGTATAATTGATTTTACTGCTTGAAATAGCGTTATTTGTGCCTTTATGGGATTTTATGCTCTCAGTCGTTATTTATTTTTATTACTCACTGAGTTGGAGTACTCACTTTACTCCCTACACCTTGTGTGCATATACAGGGATCCAGGAGGCATAACTGAGTTTGTTGTTGCTGCCTAGTTCATCTGTCGAAGTCATCGAGGTAGCTTCCTGGCGTCCGCAGGACCCGATTTCTCCTCTTATCTTTCTTTACTTCCGCATCTAGACTTTTATATGTATAGGATGTTGTTCTATTGTATCTAGAGGCTCTGACTCGTGATGCCAGATCTAATATGGGCTGTTTTGGATTTTATTGCGATTTTCGCACAGTTTTTATTACTATCAGACTGAGATTTTGCTTACTCAGTATTTTTAAATTTAATAACTGATAAGGAGCTTTGTAAGCTTGGGATGAGAATGTTCTAAAGGTCAGGCTTGCCTAACAAGGTGTTGGGCGCCATCACGATCGGGGTTTGGGGTCGTGACAAGTTGGTATCAGAGCCTAGGTTACCAGGTCTCGCGAGTCATGAGCCGGTTTAGTAGAATCTCGCGGATCGGTATGAAGACGTCTGTACTTATCCTGGGGAGGCTACACAACCTTTAGGAAAGACTTCATATTCTTGAAATTCTTGTCGTGTGACTTTGTTGATTCGAGAAATAAACTTCTGTATTTAATTCTCTCGCAGATGGCGAGAACACGTACTACCGGACGTGGCGGACAACCACCATTGCCACCCACTAGAGGCCGTGGATGCGGCCGTGGTCGTGGTCGAGGCAGAGCAGCTGGGGTAGCACCAGTTGACCCACCAGTTGCCCCCACTCAGGATCAGCCTCCAGCTATAGAGATTCCAGCAGCACCTGCTCAGGCACCAGCTTTGCCTATTGTGATTCCGGGTCTTCAGGAGGCCCTAGCTCAGATTTTATCGGTTTGCACTGGCCTGGCTTAGGCAGTCTCGGCCACTACCACCGCAGCTACATCTCAGACCGGGGGTGGTCATCAGACCCTCGCATCTCGCACTTCTGAGCAGGTAGTGCAGGGTTTGCAGACACCAAAGGCGCCACCAGCTCAGCAGGTTACCCCAACTCAGCAGGTTGCCCTAGTTCAGCCGGTTGCACCGGTTCAGGATGTTATGGTTCCAGTTATGCCAGACGATGAGCAGCATCGTCTTGAGAGGTTCAACAGGCTTTCACCTCCTACTTTCAGAGGTATTCCGGGCGAGGATGCCCAGGGTTGTCTCGACAAGTGTCGACATATGCTTCGGACAGCAAGGATCTTAGAGTCGAGCAGGGTATCATTTACCATCTTTCAGTTCTTAGGAGCAGCCTTTACATGGTGGGAGGCATATGAGCGGCGTAGGCCAGCAGGTGCAGCGCCATTGTCATGGCAGGAGTTCTGCACTATCTTTCTGGAGAAGTGGGTACCATGGTCGCAGAGAGAGGAGCTGCGTAGGCAGTTTGAGTGGCTTCGTCAAGGAGATATGACTGTGACGCAGTATGAGGTGAGATTCTCAGAGTTGTCTCGTTATGCTCCATGGATGGTCCCAACTGATCAGGAGCGGATTAGACGGTTTGTGGACGAACTCGTTTATCCCATCCGTATTCTGATGACTCGAGAGAGGATCCTGAGCCATACCTTTGAGGATGCAGTGGATATTGCTCGCGATATTGAGACGGCTCGCCGTCAGGAGAGAGAGGAGAGGGAGGCCAAGAGGCCTCGAGGATCAGGTAGCTTCAGTGGTGCTCCGTCTAGGGGCCAGGTTCAACAGAGCAGAGGTCATTCTTTTAGGCCTCATCAGTCAGCTCGCTCAGAGTATCGTGGGTCATCTTCTGGTCGGGGTTATCAGGGCTCTCAGCAGAGTCATCCATCTCTTAGTGCACTTTCAGCTCAGATTCTTCGCGTGCCCCGTCTGTTCAGGGTTCTTCCGCGCCGGCTGCACCAGCTAGTCACTTCGGTGTGAGGGGTTCTTTTTAGTCCCATCCTCCAGCACCTAGGGGCTGTTATGAGTGCAGAGATTTAGGACATATGTGGAAGCAATGTCCTCACCGTGCTGCCAGTTCATCACAGCAGAGGGGTCAGCCCTCGTCTTCTATACCAGTATCTTCAGCACCCGCCCCGCCAGCTAGGGGTGAGGGTCAGGCAGATAGGGGTCACCCCAGAGGGGGAGGCCAATCGGGTGGTGGTCAGGCTCGATTCTATGCTCTTCATGGCCGGTCAGATGCTATTGCTTCGGATACTATTATCACATGTATTATTTCAATCTGCCACATGGATGCCTCAGTTTTATTTGATCTGGGATCTACTTATTCCTATGTATCTTCATATTTTGCTCATCATTTGGGTACGACCCGAGGGTGTCTTGCGTTACCTGTGCACGTATCTACCCAGGTGGCGACACTATTATTGTGGACCATGTATATCGGTCCTGTCTTGTTACTATTGGGGGTCTGGAGGCCCGAGTTGATTTTTTGTTATTGAGCATGGTAGATTTTGATGTTATTCTGGGCATGGATTGGCTATATCCGTGCCATGCTATTCTAGACTGCCACGCCAAGACAGTCACATTGGCTATGCCGGGTATTCTGAGGATCGAGTGGCGTGGTATGACTGATTATGTACCCAGCAGGGTAATCTCTTTCTTAAAGGTCCAGCGAATGGTTGGGAATGGATGTTTATCATATTTGGCATTTGTGAGAGATGTTGGAGCTGAGACTCCTAGCCTTGATTCTATTCCCGTTGTGAGGGATTTTCCAGATGTGTTTCCAGCAGACCTATCGGGCATGCCACCGGACAGGGATATTGATTTCGGTATTGATATGGTGTCGGGCACTCAGCCTATCTCTATTCCTCCCTATCATATGGCACCAGCTGAGTTGAAGGAGTTAAAGGAGCAGCTTCAGGAACTCCTAGATAAGGGGTTTATTCGTCCTAGTATGTCATCGTGGGGTGCACCGGTCTTATTTGTGAAGAATAAAGATGGAACAATGAGAATGTGTATTGATTATAGGCAGCTGAACAAGGTGACAGTGAAGAATAAGTATCCACTACCCTGTATTGATGACTTGTTTGATCAGCTCCAGGGAGCGAGGGTATTCTCAAAGATTGATCTTCGATCAAGCTATCACCAGCTGAAGATTAGGGATTCTGATATTATGAAGACATCTTTCAGGACGAGATATGGGCATTATGAGTTTCTAGTTATGTCTTTTGGGCTGACTAATGCCCCAGCCGCGTTCATGCATTTGATGAACAGCGTGTTCCGGCCGTATATGGATTCCTTTGTGATTGTGTTTATTGATGACATCCTGGTGTACTCGCATAGCCAGGAGGAGCA
>MU688129.1:15873-29696 GCA_026770625.1 Nicotiana glauca | reverse complement strand
ATCTTCTGAAATATCAAATTCAAATCTGCAACTTCAATAGAACAGTAACTTTTACTTGTTTTGGATTTTTTTTTTTTGGTTTTTCTATTGTTTTTTAGACTTTTGAGTGAATTTGGATTATAGAAGAAGATTTGGATCTGAAAGAGCTTAATTTCAGATCCGGAATTTACTAGCTATTTTTAGGAATTTTTTGGAGTGCTAAAACTTATAAAATGATGCACATTGATGCATATTTATAGATTCAAATTTGGAGGGAAGTTCAAATTGTATTAATTACACTATGGTCCCTCTTTTATTTCAGTTTTATCCTTATTCTTTTATTAGTTATTTAAATGACTACCTTATTTATTAGAAATTGTACTAGATACCTATCTAGAACATTCTATCTTAGTGTATTTCCTTATTTGCCCCTACCTCGCTTAAAGATCTACTCTATTGCCATTTTCTTCTACCTAGAATGCCCCTACTTCCTTAGGCTTATTACTGTTATCCCATTTTAAGTCCCCAGATTAACCCTGAAAATTACTTGAATTTACCAACTGACCTACTAAACCCTTTTACCTCTGACCTCCAAACTAATTATCAAAATCGAATTTTAATTCTAGCTAACTACTGATTATCAAAACAGCTATAACCAAATCACTAATTACTGTAAATCAAACGTACTAAACAACTATTAGAATCAACTAATTTCAGAAACTAATGAAACAAACGAACAAATAAAATCATGCTGAAAATCTAAGTATACGAATTCTGAATATTAATCTACTATTAACTCAAAATTAATCAGAACCTAATACCAATATCTAATTACTAAAAAAAACCTAGTAAAACTAAACAGGTAGAAAAATTCATGACAAAAAACTAAAAGGAAAACAACAGGCATGCGGAAAGAAACAAAATAAAGAAAGAAGAAAAACTTAGCTTTAATAGTTTTTTTTTCTTTGGACAGTCTACTAGACCTTAAGGAGAACGGGCGTTGATGTTCTTGAATTCTTGGTCACCATAGATCTTCAAATTTTAACTCGAGCTACTTCCAGTGATTTTTGAAGTTCAAAACCGTTAGAAATGTGTTGAGGGTGATCAGGAGGTAGCTTGGTGTAATTTTGGGCTAGTGTGGACGAAGTGGTGTTCGCCGGAGTTAGGGTTCCGGCGACACTTTTTGGGATATTCGAGGAGATTAAAGGAGATTCGAGGGAAAAGAAGTGGAGGGGTGGGATCAGGTGTTCACGGCGGTTTTGGGGTGTATTTTCGGGAGTGATTGGCATAGGTTTCATCTCCCGCCGGTAGGGTTCCCGCGGGGGTCGGCGGGGAAGATAGGGCGGCTAGGGTTAGTGGGAGAAGATGAATAAAATATTTTTTCTGATTTTAATGTGATATATGATATATATTAAAAGGGTGGTGATGAATTAGAACCGTTGGATGAACAAAAATAAAGGGCTGAGATTTAATAATATCGAAACGACGTCATATCCTTTATTAATGAATATCAAACCTTGTCCGTTAGATTTAAACGATTGATGGTTGTGATTGAAGGGCAACTAATACGACGTCGTTTGAGTCAATGATAATTGGACTAGCCTGGGACTATTGGGCATGTTTGGACTAAGATTAAGGCAGATCAGGGGTTTTGTTTGGGCCCAGGCGTGTATTGTTCAAAAATTGGCCCAATTTCTAAGACCAGCTTTGTCTTCTTTTCATTTCTTCTATTTTATTTCATTTTTTTTATTTCCATTTTTTATTTTGTATTTTTACTTTGTATTTTTTCTGATTTTATTAAATTGTGAAATTAAACTAAAACTAATTAAATTCTAAAAAATTTATTTAATATCCATTTTATAGTAATGCTATTATATATTTTGATTTTTCCTTAAATTGTTTCGAAATTAATACTAAAATTAAAAATTCTAATGCATATGCATATTTTTTTTATATTTTTAATATGAATTATTAGACAACTAATTAACACAAAAAATGCAACAAATTTCAACAAAAAATTGTAAAAATAATGAAAAATTATTTTGTTTGAATTTTAGGAATAATTTGCTTAGGACAAAAATCACGTGCTCACACTATCAATAACATCTCAGGCAGGGACCCTTACTTCCTCTTATTGACGTCGTATTTGCATAAAGTTCTGGAATTGTAGCATATACTTCGGGGTTGAATAAGTGTAATCTCATTCCTTTTTTGTGCTTACCGCATTCATTATTTATTACTCAATATCCCCCCCCCCCAGGGGAGTACTAAGACCTGGAGCTATGAAGACCTGCCTATAGATGTTTTTCCTTTTCATCTTCAGCGTCCTCTCACATTATCAATAACCCTTACTCACCTTGCGGCAACCCTTTTGTACCAAGTATAACAAAATCCCTCGCTCGCGATGGTGACACTTAGTGTAACTGGCACATACAGTCTCTTAAGCTTAACTTTGCTTACATTTCTTGCTTTAGGGAAGCGTCTCCTTGAATGAACATTTTCTGAATTTATCATGGATCTTCTTCTGTTGTCCATTCTATTATTGCCGGATGCAATCTGCAATTCTCATGATGCTGACTATCATCAAATCACTCAGTTCCTTATTCATATTTGGTTTATCTTGTGCACCAATCCATATTGGTTCTATTATTCTAGGGTCTAACTTTTCCTCTTGGTAATCGCGCTAGAGTTGCGAACTTATTTCTCAAAATGAGGGCATGACTGTATGGCCTATACTCTTTTGTTTTCCTAAGGCCTGTCACATCTCGTATCTTTCTTCACTTGACTATAGATCTTGTAATATTGTCATCTTTTTTATCTACCGTTGTCATCCATGTTTTCATATCTTACTCATAATGCTTCATTAACTCTTTTCTTATTTTCCGTTAACATTTATGCCTATCACCTTATTCTGATAACTTCAACAATACATTCTTTCACTTTTATCTCCCCTTGCTTTATCTCACTGGCTCTTTAGATCACCTAGCATTCTCTCTTTACTAGAAACGGGGGCCATTAAAAGTTAAATATTTACCATTCTAGGATTCCAGTGCCAATCTTCTAAATTTTTTCAGACATTCTAGTATTCATATCTAAATGTACTATTCTATATCTCACCATCGGGGTGTCTCATAAGGAGAACTATTACCACCTTTGAAATATATATTTATCCTTCAGAAATGTTAGTTTATGATAATAATCCATCTGCCATTTTGGGTTACTCTAGCCCCAATTGGATCTTGCTATTCCCTTCTTCTCGTAAATTGTATCTGTCAACTCCCATAGGACATACTGAGATGGGTGTGGCCAATGGTACATACCTCTATTACTATTGAAGGTAACTCAAAATACATATATTTCTCTGCCTGAATTGTAAAAAAACTCAAAACCTTCACTAACTGGTACCTTGTAACCTTCGCCACCTTGCTCCTTTTACTTGTTGAAACTTGTATCTAACTTATGATTCTCTTGTTGATTTTTAAACCATAAGAGTGGATAGATATTCATGCCTTAGGCCTCCTTATCAAGAAACTTACGCGTCTTAGTACACACATAATCTACTAAAGACCTTACATTTACTCATCATACGCATGATGCAAAATCGAGTTCCATTGACTCAACTCTTCCACAACAACATTTAATCTCTTACCAACTATCTGTTTGGATGAGGTATCGTTGTGTTATGAATAAAATAGAATTTTGAATTTTGAATTCTTACAATTGTGCTCTACCACACGATCTAGAGTAAGAAGAAAGAGTGACAGTCCTAAATGCCCTGCAGCCTCTTGCTTATAAGTATGGTGCACGACACACCCTTAAACAAGACTCTACTAGACACAGCTTGTAGACTCCCTAGGACAGAACTGCTCTGATACCACTTTTGTCACGACCCAAACCGAAGGGCCGCGACGAGCACCTTGTGCCTTACTCAACCGAATACCAATGTAACATATCTTTCTTATCATACTATCATGAGTAAATGAGCCAGAAAACCCTTCATGAGATAACTAAGAATAAAACATAAGGGAAATTCAATATATGACGACCCAACATGATATACAAACTTATACATGTGACATACGGGTCTATAAGGCCGAAGTGACCATTTGTAAACTCAAAACATAGGCTGACAAGGCCAAATAAGTATCCACACACCTGACGTCTGTCTACAAGCCTCTAAGAGTTCATAAAATCATAAAGGTCGGGACAGGGCCCCGCCATACCAATCAACACATACCCAAAGCATACTGACCAAATAGGCAACTCCGAAGCAATTGGAGTGCACCAACACCTTCCGCTAAGCTGATAGACTGCTAGGAGAAATGCCAGCCTGTCTATCAGGACTTGCAGGCATGAAACGCAATGTCCCCAGGCAAAAGGAACATCAGTACGAATACAATACCGAATATGTAAGGTAGGAAAGCATAAACAAGAACAGTAATGTAAAGAGAAATAAATGATATTCAACCTGTAACATTTGAGTGCCTCTAGGTCTACTGATATGAAATGCATAATACATATATATACATCAAAATTTTAAAAAATTCGCCTCTGTGGAATCATCATCATCATATCGTACCCGGTCGCAAAGAGGACTCGGTAAAAATATACTCGGCCATCATAAGGCTCGGTAGAATCGTATCCGGCCATGTGGAGCTCAGTAAACCCAACTGATCAGTGGTTGCAGAATAGGTGTCATACCTGACCGAATATAGTACGTCTCGGTAGAGTAAAATAGATACATATATATAATGCATGCTCGACTGATGGAATCACGTTCTAAACCTTTCAGAGTGATGTAAGGTCATTGCACCTTCGATTAACATTATGGACATCATACCATCAATATGAACTTCACTAGGATGCAAGGATCTTACATACTTTCTTAGAATAAATTTGTACGGAAAGAAAAATATGGACAACCTTAGTTGCTAGGAGTAGATTCATTATGAAATAGCGTATTCATTTCACATTAGATCGTGCCAAAAGAAAGAAGGAAGTGACTTAACATACCTGTTCCTGAAATTATTTAAACGGATTGAAGCTTCTGCTTTTGAATCCTTGAACGAAATTGGGGCTAAGGATTTTGGACGAAATGAGACGAAATGACTTCTGTTTATCATATCCATATAGTCCTTTTATATCTGAATAACCGATGATAACATTATCTTATCAAAACCTACAGACTTGCTTAAATATTCACCTTCAACGTCACCTTTCATCTTCAAGCAATTCAAAAGGATCCCAAGCCAAGAGAGAGTGTTATATCTATTAGGAACGTAAACTCATATTTCCACAAACTTAGCTAATTCAGCAAATAAGAGTAGTCTGCCCATGATCTTCTAGTTCTCGTGTTGCCTGATTAGTGATAACCACTCTACTAGCTTTCAAGGAGAATCCAAAGTATTTTGATTACTACAAATTATGAAGTTATCAAGCATTTTAGTGCAGCTGAATCGTAAAAGAATATAAACTAATGTGCTTTGGAGATTTAATTTCCAAATTAAGTGAGAAACGTAGCTCACTAGTCTTAAGACTTACAAAAAGTCTCTTTCTAACCCCTTTAAACCTTATGTGACATATGTAAAGGTGGATCATGAATCACCTTAAATTAAAAAGGGAGGGCTGCCACGTTTTTGAAATGTGGGGGTGTGATTTTGTTAATTTATCCACTTATTAGTTAATCGGGTAATGTTTCGTTACCCGGTAATTAATCTATTATCCGGATAATTTAAAAATTATCACAAATTACTTAAAATTCTATTTATTTTCAAAATATTTCAGATATACTTTATATATTATACTATCGCGGTCATATGGTACCTTGCATGGTACTAGTTTATAACTATCGGGTATTATCGCTCGACCCGTATTTTATTTTAAATTATCCATTTTCAACGAAACTCGTTTTCTTTAATCCATGTACTCTTTTATCTTTCATAATAGTTTTTTTATCGCTTCTCTAAATAGCATAAGTACGTTAACGTCAAGATGATTTCATCCCCGCATCTACGTCGGTTAACTAAAAACAAAATTATAACGTACGATGATGCTTTAACGTATGAAAATGAGAAATATAATATCTCATTTTCGGAAACTCATCTATTCACTTATCGCGTATTTTCATGCACAAAAAGATAGGGTGTAACATCTACCTTTCTTTGTCTATTGTTGAATGTTACACGATCTAAAACCAAGCACTATTCTGCATTTTCCGGGACTAAACTCTATCCCAATTCTATACACGACTAAGCTCTGTCTTGTTTGCTTATATGATCCATTATCATGTCTCTATCTGAAGGCGTCATAGTCTGAAGGCATCATCCTCATAGCCTGAAGACACCATGTCATGTCCTGAGGATCTCTCAATATTGCACATCATTATTCGAAGGCGTCATGGTTTGGAGGCACCATTCTCATAGCCCGAGAACATTATTTCATGGCCTGCGAATCTCTTATCTCATGATTCATGGTCCGGGACGTTATGGTCTAAGGACGTCATCCTTTCCATCCAAAGTTAACCTTCATGGTCCAAAGAGAATTTTCATCATGTTTAAATTCTTGCAGTAATCTATATATTTGCATGCATTGTGTTTTAAGTTTTGTAGGAAATCCAGGAGGTAACCGTCCTTCAAACAGGAGCAACCTTCACTCCGGTTTCCACTCATACCATTCTGGTTTCCACTCATACTGTTTGTTGTTATCTCAAACGTAACTGATTCTTACTCGTCTTTACCCCATGACTGTTCAGATACCTACCCTGTGATACATCCGTTACACTTCAGCCTCATAATCATAACTCCACATGAACCCATCTGATACTATCCTTCCCAAAAGAAACCCTTTTTTGAAACACACTACCATTCCTATAGCAATTCTATCGGTTTCATTCACCGTTGGGTCGAGAACTACACATGGCCTGATTCTTGTAAAACCAGGGATATATATGTGTAGACATGTAATATTTGACCCTCCCCAATATTTTACACATTTTAGCGTAAAATATTTAGTTTAGGTTTAGTATCACTATTCTAAATAGTTTTGACTCTCTTACTTTATTTTATCACAAAAATAAAAATTACAAAAAATATTTTGTTTTATTTAGCTAATTAATATTTTATGTCACGACCCAAAATCCACTAAGGGTTGTGGTGGCGCTGGACACTGCTGTCAAGCAAACCAACCAATTTACTTAACCCAAATCTCATTTTTAATACTTTTGGAAATCTAGGAATTTCCTTTGAATTTAGCAATTTTAAAAAGTAATAATCTCAAAGCAAATCTAATGATATGCAGGTAATATAAAATACTATAAACTATCCCAGAACCTGGTGTCACAAGTGCATGAGCATCTACAGACAAGAAAACAAAATACAAAATCCGTCCTGAATACAGTAGACAGGAAATAAATACAATATGCTAAAAAAGGGACTACACTAGCTGCGGGTCGCCTCGAACAATGCAACTCACCTAGTCCTAGAATCATCCATGCTGCCACGCCTAGTAGGCTGCTAGAGATACGTATGCCTGTGCAACAAAAATGCACATAAGTGTAGTATGAGTACTTAAACAACGTGTACTCAATGAGTATCCCACCTAATCTCGAAGAAGTAGAGGCGAGATGGTCAACTTCGACACTTACTAGAGGTCGATTGACAATATACTAAAATGTGAGAAAATCATGGATTTATATAGTAGTTCTAACTCACTAAGCCTGAAAACAGGTAAACACCTATCAATCCATGAAAGGCAATATCAACATTTAAAATTCTCAGGCAACAATATATATATCATACACAATCATGCTGAGGCGACGACCCGATCTAACAGAAATAAACAGTGCACTTGCCGAGGGTCGATGGCGCGCCTATAGATGCATCTATTTAATCTGCCGAGGCATTCGGCCCATTCCATAAATAAACACATACCCTGCTCACGAATCATGCATGCGATGCAGGTATACATAGAGATACATGCTCAATCAGTCAATTAAGAACTTATCGGGGGATATTTATCCAAATAAAATAATTTCTCTTTTAACAATTCAGGAAAAATGATGTTTAATCCCTTTTAAATTCATTTACTAATCCAAGGTGATATAAGCAATTAAAGCTATCAATGGATCCATAAATAATCCAAGTATAACATGCTTGTAGGTCCTAACTTCCCGGACAATAGCATAATAGTAGCTACGCCGGACTCTCGTTACCTCGTGCATACGTAGCCCCCGCAATTAGGAGCACATAATCAATTATTTCAACTATGAGGACAATTCCCTCTTACAAGGTTATAAAGGAGACTCACCTCGCTCCGAAGCCTATATTCCGATTCAAGAACGCGCCCAAACCTCCCATTTAGAGCCGAACGATCCACAACTATTCAAATAATGTAAGAACTAGTCAATACATGCTTAAAGGTTCATATTCTAACTATCAAACCAATTTTCCAACCCTAAATTCAAGGTTCCTATAAATCCGACCCCAGGCCCACATGCCTGGATTCTGAAACGTTTCGAAGGAAGTTGTTCTTTATAACCTAAGGATAAAAAATATATGATTTCTACTCCATTATATAACCAATTTCGTGGTTAAACCTTATTTTTAACAAAACCGTAGGTTTTACTCTATTCCCATGATTTTCACTAATTTTACCTATGTTAATCTACCCAAAACTCAAGTATTAAGCTAAGAATAGGTAAGATAGCTTACCTCAAGATGCTGAGGGGAAGTCTTCTCTCAAAAGCTCCCAAAATTGCCCAAGAAATGAGTGAAAAGTGAGCAAAAATGGCCTTAAGCCCGAATAAATGAAGGTCACTGCCTTCAGCGATTTCTGCATATGCGGTCTTAGGCCGCATCTGCGACCACTGCTTCTGCGGAAGAAAGACCGCTTCTGCGGTCTGGGGCGCTTCTGCGGGCCAACCCACCACTTTTGCGGTTCCGCTTCTACGGATTTAGTGCCGCATCTGCGGTCTTGGGCTGCCTAGCCTTGGGCCGCGTCTGCGAGGCTATTACCGCTTCTACGGTCTCGCACCTGCGGCCAACCAACTGCAGGTGCGGTTATGACAGAAGCAGATACTTCAGCACTTTCCAAAAATTCCATTTTGATCCGTTAACCACCCGGAATCCACCCGAGACCCCCGGGACCACAACCAATCATACTAACCAGTCCCAAAACACATTACAGACTTGATCGAGGCCTCAAATCATATCAAACAACACTAAAATCGCGAATCAACGTCCAATCCAAACTTAATGAACTTCAAATTTTTGAACTTCTATTTCTGATGTTTAAACCTATCAAATCACGTCTGATTGACCTCAAATTTTGCGCACAAGTCATATTTGACATTACGGACCTACTCCAACTTCCTGATTCGGATTCCGACCCCGATATCAAAAAGTCAACTTCCGGTCAAGCTTTTCAAAACCTTCAAATTTCTATCTTCAGCCAAATGACTCCAAAATGACCTACGGACCTCCGAATTCACTTCCGATCGTGCCCCCAACTCTAGAATCACCATAAGGAGCTATTCACGATCTCGGAATCCCAAACGGACATCGATAACATAGAAATACACTTCAAGCCAAACTTATGAAATTTCTTCTAAAATGCTAACTTCCACTATAGGCGCCAAAACGCTCCCGGGTTATCCAAAACCCGAACTGGTCATACGCCCAAGTCCGAAATTATCATACGAACCTGCTGGAACCTTCAGATCCTGATTTTGAGGTCGTTTACTCAAAATTCCAATCCTAGTTCATTTTTTTAACTTTAAGCTTCCGAAATGAGAATCCTCTTTCCAAATCGACCCTGAACTTCCCGAAATTCAATTCCGTCCACCCGTACATGACATAATACCTAAAACAAAGCTTCTCATGGCCTCCGATTTCTGAACGGAACTCTAGAATTCAAAACGACCGGTCGGGTCGTTACATTTTATCTAGTTACTTTAATTTGTCTACCTTACATAAAATTAAAAAAATACAAAAATAGTTTCGCTTTTAATTATTTATTTTACTTTAAATAATTAGGAATGATTACATAATTTTTGTAGTTATTATTTTAGAAATTAATACTTTTAGTCTAGTAAAGTTAAAGTGCCACTTTCTAAAGGTAAATTTGGCCAAAATATGGCCCAATTCGGATTAGCCTATTAAGCCCAATACCCACTAAGCTAACCCTATGTAACGACCCGGCCGGTCGTTTTTGGAATTTACGCCCCGATCCCCCATTAACTGCTTTCCCTAAGTTCATTTCTGCTATTTTGGTTTGCCGGGACGTTCGATAATAGGATTCGGAGTGTTTTGGGACACTTAGTCCCTAAATGAGAGCTTAAGAGTTGAAAAATGGTCTGTATTCGGAACAGTGTGAAGACGACCTCGAAATGGGAATCTGATAGTTACGTTAGCTCCGTTAGGTGATTTCGGGTTTGGGAGCGTGTTCGGAATGTTATTTGGAGGTCCGTAGCTCATTTAGGCTTGAAATGCCGAAGTTTGAATTTTTGGAGTTTCCGGTCCGATAGTGAATTTTTGATCCGAGGGTCGGATTGGAATTTCGGAAGTTGTTGTAGCTTCGTCATGTCATTTGGGATGTGTGTGCAAAACTTCAGGCCATTAGAACGAGGTTTGGTTAGGTTTTTGATCGAAAGCGTATTTGATAGAATTTGAAGTTCTTAGGCTTGAATACTTGATTTTATCGGGTTTCCGGTGTTGTTTGAGGTGTTTTGAGGATTGGTACAAGTTCGAATAAGGTATTAGGTGGTATTGGTGCTTTTGGTTGGAGTCCCAGGGTCCCGGGATGATTTCGGATGCTCAACGGGCAAAGTTTGGAGTTAGAAGGAAAAAGTTGCAGCAGGCTTCTGGTATTTTTGCTTCTGCGGTATTGGAGCCGCAGAAGCGAAGCAGCATAAGCGGTTTCCTCACCGCAGACGCGGAGCCGCATAAGCGGCCATTTCTTCGCATAAGCGGAATTTCGCCATCCCAGGAGAACCGTAGAAGCAGTCTCCTTCCTACGTAAGCGGAACCACAGATGCGGTTTTGAGTCCGCAAAAGCGGACACTGCCCTCTTAAGTTGAACCGCAAAAGCAGTACCGCAGAAGCGGTCCTTGGGTCGCAAAAGCGGAAATCACTGGTCTGAAAAAGGGAAAATCCAAGGGTTTATTTCAAAGTTAGAAAAATCAATTGAGGGCTCAGGAGAAGGCGATTTTAAGTGGATTTTGAAGAGAATATCATTGGGTAACGTTGCTTTGATCCTTTCTAGCTATATTCCATCATTTCCTAGCTAAATCAACCATTAGAATTCAAATTCAAGGTCTAAAATTGAGAAAAATGGGTGAAACTTCTTAGGCTTAATCTTGTGATTTTGAGTGGGCATTTGACCTTCGATTTGGGAGATTTTTATATGGTTAGACTCGTGAGAGTACGATGGTTCTGAAAATGTACAAATTATTCGATTCCGAGATGTTGGCTGGAGGGGCATTTTGGTCATTTTACCTATTTTCGCGGTGAATCAGTTGTTTACAATATTATTTACGATTTGTAATTGAATTGAATAGATTTGGGCCATTTGGAATCGGATACTCGTGGCAAGGGCATCGTTCCCTAGTTGATTTCGCACCGGTTCGAGGTAAGTGGCTTGCCTAACCTTGTGTGGGGGACTTCGTCCCTTAGGATATGATAATTGGTAATTGAATGCCTAGTACGTGAGGTGACGAGCGTGTACTTGAGCTAATTGTTGAAATCCGGATTTTTACTTAAATACTTAATTTGGATTTTCTTTCATATTTGCTTTACCTTACTTGCTATTATAGCCTATGCTAGCGTAGAAGAGCATGTTTAATTGATCCAAGTTGCCTAATTGTTTAAATTGTCTTAACTGTGATTACCTGGAGCATGTTAGGCCAGTATTATTTGTTGCCTTGTATTGTTGCACTTCAATTTCTGAATATTTCTCTGATGTTGGTTGTGCATTTACATTGGGACTACGGATGCGGGATTCCTGGAGCTCCCCCTTGTTTGTTTACTTTGGGACTACGGGTTTGAATCCCAGGAGATCCCCCAGCATTTTTACTTTGGGACTACGGGACGATATCTCGGGAGATCTCCCTGCACTTTTAATTTGGCACTATCCCCCTGCACTTTTTTTTGGGACTACGGGACGGTATCCTGGGAGATCCCCCTGCACTTTTATTTTGGGACTACGAGACGGTATCCCAGGAGATTCCCCCCTGCACTTTTACTTTTGGACTACGGGACGGTATCCCGGAAGATCTTTGATATTGATATGAGAATTGGACTACGGGACGGTATCCCGGGAGATCCATTGGACAGTTGAGAAAAGGGCCACAGGACGGTATCCTGGGAGACCCTCGTCGGTATTCTTGTATTAGCTGTATTTACTCTGTGTTTCTGTTTTGTCTTACAGTTTTATATTTCAATGAACTGTCGTACCACACTACTGTGTTCATTAGTTTTCATTTAGTTTTCATCAGACTTCAACACTGTTAATATTTTGCTATTTTATTGTTTCTGTCTTAGTAGGGCCCTGACCTTTCCTCGTCACTACCCAACCAGGCTACGCTTGGCACTTACTGAGTACTGTTGTGGTTTACTCACACCTCTTCTGCGCATGTTTTTCACGTGCAGATCCAGGTACCTCTACGCAGGCGCATTATCAGTAGCTGCAGGGAGCATCTCGGAGACTTGAGGTATATCTGCCGCATCCGCAGACCGGAAAGTCTCCCTCTCACTCTACCCTTTAGTTAGCTAGATGCTATTCTGTTCTTCCTTGTTATAGACTTTCCGAATGATTAGAGCAGTGTTATGTATTATTCTTAGCATGTGTTGCCCGTGGGTTTCCGGGTCTTTGGGATCATTTCAGAATTTAAAGTATTAAAGTGTATGTGCCAGGCGGTAATTGTATACATTACTCATGTTATTTAGCTTTCGAATATAAATTTCGCAAATGTTGATACTTCCGCAATGTGTTAGGCTTACCTGGTCGTGAAGGCTAGGTGCCGTCATGACGTGTTCACAGTTGGTGAACTAGGGTCATGATAAGTTGGTATCAGAGCTTTAGGTTCATAGGAGTCACGGGACACAGGCTGGTTTATTAGAGTCTCGTTGATCGGTACGGAGACGTCCGTTTATCTACGAGAGGCTATGTAACTGTTTAGGAAAGATCTTCATTTCTTTTGAATCCTTTATCGTGCGATATTTTGACACCAATTCTAAACTTCTGTCTTCTATTCTCTCACAAATGGCAAGGACACGTGCTACACGAGAGGACCAGGCACACGCGCCCCCTGCTGCCGCCGTCAGAGGCCAGGGCCGGGGTAAAGGTCTAGGACGCTCCCGAGGTGCAGCCACAGCACCCGCGCGTACTGCCGCTGAGGTACCACCAGCAGATCCAGTTGGAGCACAGGCACCCGGTACGCCTACTACAGCTACTACTACTCCAGCGCTCCAGGAGACACTGGCTCAGTTCATGAGCATGTACACTACTTTGGCTTAGGCGGGGTTGCTTCCCCTCGCTGCAGCCACATCTCAGGCCGGGGGAGGGGCCCAGACTCCCGCAGCCCGCACTCCTGAGCAGAGAGTGTCGATGGAGCAGGTTCCAAAGGTTATTCCTGTACCGCCTGCAGCACCAGTACAGCCCGGGGATGGGTTAGCTATCTCAGAGGACGAGCAGCGTAGGCTAGAGAGGTTTAAAAAATATGATACCCCAGTGTTCAGTGGCCTAGCTTCAGATGATGCCTTGGGATTATTGGAGGAGTGTCATCGCATTCTTCGTACTATGGGCATAGTGGAGTCTAGTGGGGTTTCTTTCACCGCCTTTCAGCTTCG
>MDKF010458620.1:0-15437 GCA_026770625.1 Nicotiana glauca | reverse complement strand
TGCAGCGGGCCTACTTGCTATGTCATCTTGGAGCCGATAGAGTTCTTCCATTATCTGCCGGACGAAGATCATTACTGTGGCGAAAAACATGGATCTAGTCATGTCTTCACACGCTCTGCACTTCATTGCGATGTAGTTAGCAATACTTTTGACCGTATCTATTATAATACCCTTTTCTCGCAGCAGACGATCGATCTGTTGGGATCTAGCCTCTAAGACCTGGGTGGCAGTGTGATTTTGCTCTTGTAAGTGATGCAGATCTTCTTCCAATCGGTCCATCATGGCGTAACAACGTTCCCTCTCGGTTTTGAATTTCTTATCTTGTTTAGCTATTTCACCTTCGAGGTTTCCAATTGTCGTTTCCCAACCTGCGGTCCCTCTTTCATATCTTTCTTTCATCTGTTGAATGAAAGCTGCACGCCCTTCGGCACTTTTAGTCAATCTCTTTTGTGCCTTTGCTAGTTCAGACTCAGCTTTCTGGAGGCCATCTTCATAGTCACGCACCTTTTGAGTAAGGTTATAAATGAGTCTTTCATCTTTCCTGCTTCGGCCCGGATTCTTAGCTGCTATTTTTAGCAGTCGAACCTGGGCCCTGAGAGCCTCATTTTCTTGAACCAATCTTCTTCTCTCACCCTCGACCTCTTGTGCCTGCAAATCATTGCTGAAGGTGACATTTCTCAACTCTTCTCTCAGATCGTGGATGGTGGCCCGATATTCTTTTTCGTTTCCCCCCCAAGCTAACCTTTCTTGAATTTTGTCATCAAAAGCTTGAATGTGGGGCCTTTTGGCAGACCTCACAGGTTCGGGCTTGGGCTCCGGTTCATTGTACATATGAAAGCTCCTTTCAAACTAAGTGGCATAATTGGGATCAACTTCGCCTTTAGTCGGGTC
This sequence comes from Nicotiana glauca, assembly GCA_026770625.1. Lineage (NCBI taxonomy): Eukaryota > Viridiplantae > Streptophyta > Magnoliopsida > Solanales > Solanaceae > Nicotiana > Nicotiana glauca. Next base: position 14,546 of record MDKF010458620.1, on the reverse strand, counting down.
TGGTACCAGGGTGCTACTTTTTAGATACCGATAACAGTGCCAATCTCTTTGCACTAAAGCCTCAGGTATCGTTGCCTCCGGATGTAGTTCAATGACTTAAGTGCTTAGGTCTTCCTCCTCAGGTATCACCTTATATCTTCCAAGTTGTCTCAGAACTCTTTGTGGTGCATATGGTTGTATACTTCTTGCTCCCATCAACATTAAGTAGCCTTTCGAAGCAGTCATGTAGATGATTTCTGTTATTGGGAGCCACCCTATGGTCCATTCAACTTGATCTGCTCTTAATTTTCTCAAATGGGAAACCCATGCTTCAAACCCCTCTGGTGGTTTGTAATCTTCAACCCTTTCCTCATATTTCTTGATGAAATTGTTCCCATCTGAAGCGTATCTCAGGAACTTAGGATGACGGAAAAGGTGTTCGATCATCCACATCTGAAGGAGAATACTGCAGCTTTCGAAAAGCTGACCCCCAGATTTGCATAAAGTTAATGCCCGGTAAATGTTCGCCAGCACTAATGGGACAAGAGTGTGATCTTTTTTGTCGATGAGAACCTGCGCGATCCTGGCCATACGAATATCTATTGTACCTTCAGAATTCAGAAACACCGTAATTCCCAGAAATGCCACAATGAAAGCAAATCGTCGGTGAATCTCCCATATGCTTTTGTTCTGTTTGTTACTCAAACCCTTCTCATGTGTTTCAAATCCGGCTGAGTGTCCAAATCTGAAATACAAGAAATAGAACGCACAACTCCCTTTGCCTGCACGGTCGTTGCTCATTTGCTTGCTAATATTCAAAAGATCGAAGAATTTGTGTACTGAGGGAGCTCTGGGAAATATGAGGTGCTGCTTTCTTAACTCTTGGCCAAAGTCAATGTACCCAGCAATTTCTTCTAGAGTGGGAGTTAGCTCAAAATCCGAAAAACGGAACACATTGTGAACGGGATCCCAAAAGGTTACCAAGGCCTTAATCAAATCCTCTCGCGGCTGGACGTGCATGATGTCTATCAAAGGACCCAATTGCTTTTTCACCCAAACTTGACCATCTTCATCCAAATCACGCCACCACATGCGAAGCTGTACCCGAGCCCTTTCTATGACAGTTTGCGATGATTCCTGAACGGTATTCATTTGTACCTGTAGAGATTTAAGTTTAGGGTTGACTCTTGTAGATTCTTTTTGAAAAAAATCAGTTTTCTAAAATCAACGGATAAGGACCCCTTTATTGTTGTGTTAGCAACAATGGTCGTTTCTGCAAACGTGGCCCCTTCATAATTCCAAATGAATTTTGAGGCCGGGGTAAGTATATATATTTTTTTTTTAAGAAAAGACACCTTCTAAACAGACTTTCTTGTTTCTCCCGAAAATAACCTTTCGATAATTGAAATGTAATCTAAGGCTATTCTGGTAAGAAATAACTTAAAGACAAACCGAAGCTGGGTCGGCTTTATTGTTTTGACTAAAGCCCTGAAACACCTTTTATTTTATTATTTGGAAAAATGAGGCCGAACCTTATGTGGGTTGCCTACGTATCTCATATCTGGTGAGAATCAGACCTGCGTAGTTCGGGCAGTTTTGACACAAAAATATATGATACTTGGCTCACTCTATTTTTTGAAATACATTAATCTTTTTCTTTTTTTTTTCAAAAATTCGACAGAGTTTCAGGATATTTTCAAATACCGGAATTTTTAGAAAACGAGTAAATTTTCTATCCTCACTCTTGGTTTTTCTCTTTATTAACCGGTTAACGTGCAAGCCGAAACAAATGAATATTCACATAGCACGTAGGATGCATCAGGATGGTATATATTTGGGGTACACCTATCCTAGACGGGCTCAACCCCTGTGTTGAGCCCCCTAAGTCAAATGCACATGATGCAAATAATCGTTCCTACTAGGGATCCGGCATGAGTTTGCGTTATTCTAAGTTTAAAAACCTGGGGTTTTGGTCTAGACTTGGGGTACCCGATCGGACAACTGGGGCTGAGGAGAGGGCAACGTACCGGGAGCACTAAAGTCTGCCCGGCCTTGTCTCTTGTCCAGCCTCGCTCTATTTGGAAAAAATTTCTACAGCAAAAAGCAGGCTACGCGAACGTATGCACCATTTTTAGGAAACTCAGATGGGTGGCGCAAGAAGACATTTAAATACAGTTCAAGTAATATCAAAGCGATAAATGACACTTAGCACATTAAGTTCACAAAATACAGTAATATCAACAATAAAGCCAAATAAAAATCACATTAACAAGCTCGAATTCTTGAACCCTGAATCGAAGATTTTGGGTTCTTGTCCCCAGCAGAGTCGTCATGGCTGTCACACCTCTTTTTTGTCACGCAACCCTATTATGAGGTTGAGTTAAAAGAATTTTTTTCAATTGAAGTGACATTTTGAAAAGTGATTATTTATTACTTAGAGTCGCCACTTGGAATTGAGATTTGGTGTTCCAAGTCATCTTTTATTTGAATTCCCTTTTCAAAAGGAAGGTTTGACTCTTATTTATGGTCTACGAAAATAGAAGACTGAGTAAGGAATTCTATTGACCGAGAGGAAGGTGTAAGGCACCCCTCGAGTCCCGTGGTTCTAGCACGGTCGCTTTTATTGACTAATGTTCGGCTTAAATCAATTCTTGACTATTCTTGTATTTTATTGCTTATGGCTTGTCTATTACCACTTCACTTAATTTATTATATTTTTTATTAACTATTTTGACCTAGATGCGGTATGCACACCAGGTATTTCTTTGAAATTAGATGTTAAACCAAGGTACGGAATGTACACATGGTTAAAAATATAATTATTTTAAATTTTGAAGGTATCGAGACGCGGGAATGCGCACATGACACATCTATTACTTAATGATATCAATCCAAGGTTCGGGTGTGAACACATGGGCTAATATTTAAAATACATCTAAAGTTTTCTAATGTTTTAGAGTATTTCATTTATTTTATCTCTTTTAGATTTGAGATATATTTGTATTGTTTTTTTTTACTTATTGGAACGAGTATTGAGTTAGTTTGTGACTCATCTTGCACCCTCACAATTATTTATTATTTCTCTAATTAAATTACACTTCTAACATGCAGCTTTGATTCTTTATTTTCATTCTCAACAAAAATTAGAACAGGAATACAAATAAGCCAAGCAAAATTTTCATATATGTCAATAATTTAAAAGAGATGTTGAAAAAAAAAACATTATACAATGCAACTTAAGATTAATTAGATTTATATAGAAATGAGTTTTGGAATTCGATGGTCTTCTAAAGCATCTATGACACTTTGTAAATATACTATGAACATGTCTTCTAATAAATGAATATACAATAAATAAAATTACAGAAAAGAAAATAAAGAAAGACAAAAAATAAATTTTACATTGAATTAAATCCTACCATAATGACATAGTTAGATCCACTCTTCTTAGTGATTTAAATTCTATTCTTAAACTTTCTACTACCGTATATAAAGAAAAGAATATATATATATATATATATATATCAAGCAATAATAAAATTCAAGTATTGTTTCACCTAAAAATTATTTAACTTTGAAAGACCAAGTTATCATACCTCACTTATTAAAATTATTAATTCATATAAACAGAACTTATGTTACTTAGATCAAAACTTTATCGACACAGATATATTGGACTATTATGTGATATGTAGAAAGAAAAATTCAACATGAATACCTTTACCATCAACTAAAATACTTCAAATAAAATTGCATATGAAATGTCCAAATAGAAAATCTAGTGTTTATATTAAAGGGATAAAAAGAAACAAATTATTAGATAAATAAAATGAGACAGAAAAATGCATATGCCATTGGTAGATTAACAACTAGCTTTGTTACTAGCATATAAAATCTTCACAATTAACATCTAACTTTATCATCACATATGAAAAATAAAATGAAGAAAAAGGGAAGAAATATATTAACCTTCTACAAGTAAAGATTCCAAAGAAAATCCAACAAGTACAATACTTTGTTCCTTTTTTCTGTCACGTTGCTTTTTCCCTTTTTTGTTTGCTTTTTCGTTATTCCCCCTTCTCTTCTTTTTTTAATAATAGTGTCCTCATATATATAAATGTGTGGAGGGAGTTAGAGTTAGAGTTGTAGTGAGAGAATGAGGTTGAGAAGATCATGGTGAGTAGTTAGGATAATATATATTTTTTTGAATCTTTCAAGACTTATCCCTATTTTGTTATATTATTTTTTTATTTTTATTTTATTTATTTATTTATTACAATTTTTTTTGTTTATTTACTGAGTTAGTTTTCTTATTTATTTTATTTTTTTGTTTAATAACTTTTACTTATTCTTTATTAATGGAGAAATTAGAAAGTAAAATGCATAGTTAAAAATATTATATACATAAGAAAAATTAAATATCTACATTATAGTTTAAATTATACTAAAAAATAATACTAAAACTAACTTATTTATTATAATTCTAATTAAAAAAAATCATATATATATATATATATATATATTCTAAGAGTGTTATTATTTTTGTAGTTTTCTTTTATTAAGATTAGACCTTAAAGAGATATTTATACTAATATAGTATAGAATTTGAGTGTGGTAAAAAATTAGGTGTTCACATTCATTATCCAGGTACACACTCTGAAATCATGTACTGATATAAACCTGAAGTTGGAGATGAAATGAAATGTTGCCAAATTTCCTGTTGAATTCCCTTGTATCTTTTATTGGACATTGAGTAGAATTTTTACTTGTAACTAGTTGATAGGTGTGTAACTGGACTGCCTGTATCTTTTAGCCTATCATTAGTTTCTGCAAATAGGACCGGATTGTATAAACTGTGGCTTTCCATGTTTATGACAGATAAAACATTTCACTAATTCCAATAAATGTGTTTCAGTAGGTTAACCCAGTAGTGCAGTTATGAAAATGCGAGATAAGTAATCGGGTCATGTTAATTTGAATAGCATGCTGAATAACATTAGGCTTCAAATGTTGGTGATTAATGTTAGTTTTAATTTCAATGGTTGTAAAAACAAGTTCCAAATGATTTTGGGTTTCATGCAGTTAATATACTAGTTCATCTAATAATGTGAGCTTGAAATAGTTTGAGAATATTTAGTTTATCTTGTTGTCAAATTCAGGTTCTTCTTTTTCTTTTTTAAACTTTCAACTTTAGTAATATGCACCAATAAATAAGGAATAAGAAAAATATGATCGTGAAATTAAAATGTAAATGGACGTTCAAATAAACCGTTAGCCTGCCAGTATGCGTGCTTAAGTTCTGATTTCAAACGGGTTGTATTCATGACTCAATTATAATAATTCTTAAACCATGCAATCAACTAGGATTTTTATTTTAGAGACAAAAATAAATAGAAAAATTATAGTTGCTTCTAGGATGTCCTTTAAATAAAAAAATGAGACGAGCCTCGCCAAATAAAATGCAAAAGCTGCGGGGCCCTCAATAAATAGTTATAATAATTGTATAGACCTCGGGATGTGTCGTTTAGTAAAATTTCACGGCCTTTCCCAAAATAATAATACGCTAGTCGCTTTAGGCGCACCTTTAATAATTTATTTTCTTAAATACGGGTGCACATTTATGTGATCCAAATCCAAATCTCAACGGAATCGAAATGTGTCAATAACCACGGGTGCATTGATGTGACGTGGTTCGAGATGTGTTTTCACGACATTGCAATTCTCGTTAATAATAATAATAATAATAACAGCGGTAAAAAGTTAAAATTTGCACATAGGTTCAACATGTATTAAAATCAGATAAATAAGCCGAATATGATAGTTGAGCGACCGTGCTAGAACCACGGAACTCGGAAATACCTAATACCTTCTTCCGGGTTAACAGAATTCTTTACCCGAATTTCTAATTTGTAGACTGTAATGAGGAGTCAACTTTTTCCTTGATTCAGGATTCAAACCGGTGACTTGGGACACCATAAATCTCTCAAGTGGCGACTCCACTTCTTAATAACAAATCCCGTTTTGATTGTCCTTTAATTAGAAAAACTTCCTTTACCGCGCCTCTTGTGGGGTGCAATAGCGGAAAAAGGAGGTGTGACAGCTCTGACGACTCGACTGGGGACAAAAAAAACCAGAACTATTGGTTCAGGGTTAGAAATTCGAGCTTGGTATATTTGTTGTATTTGGCTTGTATATTATCTGATTTTGCTACATGTTTGGGCCTAATGTGCAAAATGATGCTTTTACCGCTTTGATATTATTTGAACTGTACATATAAAACTGTGCCGAAACCTTCTCTTCTCACCTCTGAGGAGTGCATGCTGGTTGTGACTTCTTTCTGTTAGTGTCATATCCCAAAATAGAATGAGGATTCGGTGGAGTTGCAAAGCCGGATGATCTTTTGGTTACCGGTACGTAGTTCCCATCCTCGGCTCGAGTTGTCCACTCGGGTAAGCCAGGTCTAGAACAAACACCCAGGATAAACCTAGTATAATAAAACATCATGCCGGATCCCTAGTAGGAACGCTTATTTGCATCATGTTGCATTCCACTTAGGGGACGCAACACAGAGGTTGGGTCCGTCTAGGACACACAACCTGAAATGAAAAAGACCATCCTGCTGCATCCTGTTTGTTTTACGCATTAATTTGCTTCAGACTTGCGTATTGACCGGCTTCTGAAAATCGGGAATACTGGGAAATTGCAAAAAAAAAAAAATAGCAGTGTAGGGAGATAACTATTTTTTTAGAAAAATAAAACCAATATCCAAGTAGTGTCGAAACTCTGAGGAAACGAAAAGGAAAATGTGTTTTTTTTAGTTTAACTTATTTGAAATAAAAACAAAAGAAGAAAAGAGTTTTATTATTTTTTTTTAGTCTGTTTTATTGAAATGTTTTCAAAACATATTCTGCTCATTTGCCAATAAAGGAAAAAAAATGTGATTTGGTTTTCAAAAAAATAGTTTGTCTTTAAATGAAAAAAAAATAATTCATTTTATTTGCCAATGATTTGAAAAAAAGAAAAAAATTTTCGTTTTCAAATGCAGTTTGATTTATTTGGGCGAGCTACGCCGGTTTGATTCTCACAGGGTGTGAGATACGTAGGCAACCCTCGTCGGGTCCAACTTCCCATTTTGCGAAAATCACCAAAAAAAATGTCAAATTTTAATTTTCATCAATAAGCCGGGATGACGCATGCGGTCAGAGCAAAGACATGTTAGAAATGGTTGAACTGCCTAGGAACATTGCTTCCCCCTACGTGCAATTGCAATACGTGCTAAAACTCTAACGCTGACAAGTTTGTTGTTTTACCAGTTTCAAACAGTTAGCTTAGAACGTACTGGAACCATACCATTATCAAACAAGATGTAAAGGGACCATACCGAAAAGCATGACTAACTCAGAAAACAGTGTTGAGGAGGAAAAGACGAAAAATCAGATGCTGAAGGAAGCAATGGAAAACATGGAAAAAATGAGACTAGAGATGAACGAAATGCAGCTAGCCTTCGCTAGGGTACAAAAGGGGCACGAACCACCCGTTACTCCTACTCTCCAACCAGGACACACGCCGGAAAACCCTCCCCATGGCCCTTCGACAAGCTTCCCAAGTCACCACTACTATCAGGGAAGAAATACCTATGAGCCCAAGCTCCACCACCCAATCAGAACCTTTCCCCACCAAATGTTCCCGTTTTCGTGGCACCCCCACCAGCTACGCTACAAAGATCTTCCAGTGAGCCGCTGTTTCTGGCTCACGATAACCAATATTACCCCCTGAACCGACATTCAAAGCACCCGAGCCACATGCCTATAATCCCCACTTTGAGATCCCGGCAGAGACTGAAAAGCCGGCTAAGAATCCAGAGCAGGACGAAGTGCTTCAAAAATTTAAAAGCCTGGAGCAATCCTTCAGGAATATCCATGGGGTAGGCAACCAAGTCAGTGTGGCCTACAAAGATCTGTGCTCGTTCCCTGACGTTTAATTGCCGGCAGGGTTCAAGATGCCAAAGTTTGACCTATACGAGGGACACGGTGATCCAATGGCACATCTGCGGGGTTTTTGTTGCAAGATGAGAGGAGCAGGTGGGAAAGATGAGCTACTGATAGCTTATTTTGTCAGAGTCTAAGTGGATCTGCACTAGAATGGTACACAAGACAGGATCCTAGCAGGTGGTACACCTGGGACGATCTAGCACAAGCATTTGCAGGCCATTTCGAGTAAAACCTTGATATCATACCTGACCGTCTCACATTTCTAAAACTTGAGAAGAAGCCCGGGGAAAGCTTCTGGGAATTTGGTTTCCGCTGGAGAGAGCAGGCAACAAGAGTTGATCCTCCGATAAGGGAGAGGGAAATGGTGGACTACTTTCTACAGACTCTAGAGCCAACTTACTTTGGTCACTTTGTGACGTCAGTTGGCAAATCTTTCAATGAGGTAGTGAAAATAGGCTGTATGACTAAATAGGGACTTAAGTCCAGCAAAATCCTGAGCTATTCGGCGATTAAAACAACAACTCAGGCCATCCAGAGCGGTACGGGAGGTGCGCTCGGGAAGAAGAAAAGAGAAGAGGTCACAACAGTAGAGGCAGGTAATTGGCCCAGATCAAGAGGTCCTTCCCCTCGCTACGAATCCATACCCCATCACCCAAATTACCCACACACTCCAAATTACCCTCCACAAGAACCATATTTTTCCGTCCATCAGGCCCAGACATATACCCAGCCTCCGGCTCGCCCCGCAATGGCGCGCGCTGACTCCCCAAAATACCTACCCACCTCTATAGAATACATATCCACCCCCACGAAACACATATCCACCACCAAGGGCCTACAGGAACCCTTCAGGGCCAGGTTTCTGCGGGAATCAGGCTTTCAGAAATGAAGGGGTGCAGAGACAGAGAACATTCACTGAGTTGGGAGAAACCTATACTGCTCTGTTCCACAAATTAAGGCAGTTAGGTTTGTTGAGTCCTGTTAAGCCCGAATTTCCAAATCCCCTTCCCAAAACTATGGAACACTCGGTAAGCTGTGAATATTGTTCGGGGGCTCCCGGGCATGATACCGAGAAGTGTTAGAAACTGAAACATGCAGTGCAAAATCTTATTGACACCAATAAGATTGAGGTTAAGACACCAGAGGCACCCAACATCAATTAGAACCCGTTGCCAGCACACCATGAAACCCACATGATCGAAGTAGTGCACGAAGGAGGGGAGATTAAGAAACCCTCACAAACAGTAATGATGATTTGTGCCAGCCCAAAAGAAAAGTCGACCTGTGGGAAAGCAGTGGTACAATTGGGAAGGATATACAACAAGCTAGTGGTGGTGATGGGGAAGAGTTCGTCTGTTGTTGCAAAGAAGCTAAAGCCGGTCAAGGTAGTGCTGCAGGGAGTATCAAGCACACCTGTGGTAGTTGTAAAGGGGGCCCACGTAGAACCAGTTGTTATCAGGCCAGTAAAGCAGTCGCTGATAGTCAGTGAAAAAGCCGTACCATGGAACTACAATCAAGTGACGGTGATGCATAAGGGAAAGGAAGTTGTGGAAGAAGTATATGAGGACCAAGGGTTAACTCGTTCGGGAAGGTGTTTTGCTCCTGCAGAGTTAAGAAGGGCCAATCCTGTAGCGATAAAGAAGCCAGTAACGGAGGAAGAAGCGGATGAGTTTTTGAAGAAGATGAAGGCCCAAGATTACTCCATTGTGGAGCAGCTGAGGAAAACCCCGGAACAAATCTCATTGCTATCATTACTAATCCATTCAGACGAGCACCACCGGGATTGATAAAAATTCTGAATGAAGCCCATGTGCCAGATAAGATATCTGTGAACCATCTAGAGAAAATAGCAAACAAAATTTTTGATGTGAATCGGGTGACATTTTCTGACGATGAGTTGCCTGTGGAAGGTACAGAGCATAATAGAGCTCTCTATCTGACCGTGAAATGTGAAGACTCGATAGTCACTCGAGTATTGATCGATAATGGGTCTAGTGCCAATATTTGTTCGTTGTCCACCTTGAACAAGCTGAAGGTTGATAACGACAGAATTCACAAGAACAACATCTGCGTTCGAGGGTTTGATGGTGGTGGCACAGACACAGTGGGTGACATCTTACAGGAATTGACAATTGGCCCGGTCGAGTTCACCATGGAGTTTCAGGTGTTAGACGTTGCGGTGTCGTATAATCTTCTGTTGGGGCGACCATGGATTCATGCTGCCAAAGCAGTACCTTCTACATTATATCAGATGGTCAAGTTCGAGTGGGATAGACAAGAGATCGTAGTGCATGGAGAAGACAACGCATGCGCCGTGAGTGATTCCATCATACCCTTCACAGAGACTGATGATGACAAGGGGCCGTGGGTATACCAGGTTTTCGATGCGGTCTCAGTGGACAAAATTCCTAAGGGTTGAAGCGTCCCACTTCCCAGAATAGCGGCTGGAACTGTCATGGTGGCCTCGGAGATGTTAAAAAACGGGTTTGTGCCAGGCAAAGGTTTGGGGATTGATCTTCAAGGTATTATTCAACCGATTTCTTTGCCTAAGAATCTGGATACCTTTGGGTTAGGCTTCAATCCTATAGCGGCGGATGTGCGACGGGCCAAGAAGATGAAGAGGAGGGCATGGGTCCTTCCCAAGACAATCCCACGCTTATCCCAATCTTTTGTCAAGCCGAGCATCAAAAGGCAAATGCTATCCCAGGTTACAAGGCCACTAATTGGTGTAAATGGAGATTTAGATGAAGGTTTTGAAAGATTATTCGCTGAAGTCAACATGGTAGAAGCTGGGGAAGGATCCAGCAAGGCAGATGTGCGATTTGTAGGGCCTAAGGCCAAGGTCAACAATCGGATGGCTACTCCTCTGCCCATGCGGAAGGAGTCTTGCTAGTAGGATTTGATTTTTCATTCATGTTTAACTGGATTATTCTAGGGTTGTAATCCAGTTTTATTTTATTTTGTACTCAATGTGAAACCTTGTTATCATGTACTTCAATCAATGAAAGTTTCTTCTTTACTCTTTATTTTGTTTTAATTTTGTTTTCTTCTTTCCTTTTCTGAACAGTTCTCTTTATACTGGCCTTAGTGACATGGCATGCACGACGGATCTTCAACCTAGTCTACAAAATCAATCTAATTCCGAACTGGTAATGCAAGAGGTAGAATATGATAATGAGTCGAAATACAATGAGGATGAAGCCTTCGAGGAAATTAACAGAGAGTTAAGCCAATTTGAAGAGAAATCCAAGCCCAACTTAAATGACACGGAAGCCATTAATCTGGGGGATACGGATTATGTTCGGGAAACTAAAATAAGCATCCACATTGAACCGAACATCAGGGAAGAATTAATCAAAGCACTTATTAAATTCAAAGACATTTTTGCATGGTCGTATGACAACATGCCGAGTTTGAGCACTGATTTAGTGGTTCACAAGTTACCTACTGACCCGGTGTCACACCTCCTTTTTTTACCGAATATTTTATCGGCCTTTACTACACCCGGGAAGATATAGTAATAAAGGAGTTTTTCCATTTTAAGGACAATCGAAACGGGATTCGTTTTTTATTTAAGAATTAGAGTCGCCACTTGGGAGATTTATGGTGTCCCAAGTCACCGGTTTGAATCCTGAATCGAGGAAGGATTTGACTCTGTTTTACAGTCGCAAACCAGAAATCCGGGTAAGGAATTATGTTAACATGGGAGAAGGTGTTAGGCACTCCCGAGTTCCGTGGTTCTAGCACGGTCGCTCAACTGTCGTATTTGTTTTTATCTGATTATTATATATGTTCTATTTTTATGTGCATTTATTAATTTTCTACTTTATTATTTAATTTTTACAAGAATTGCAACGTTGTGAAAATGTATTTTTGACCACACCGTACCAGTACGCCCGTGGTTGTCAACACATTTCGACTTCGTTGAGATTTGGATTTGGGTCACATAAATGTGCACCCGTATTTAGGAAAGTAATATTTAAAATACACGCCTAAAGCAACTATGCGTTTATTATCTTTGAGGAAAAACCGTGAAATTCGCTAAATGGTTCACCCAAATTATAAGTATTTATATAGCAATTTATTTGAGGGCCCCACATTTATATGCTTCGTTTGGCGAGGCTCGTCTCATCATTTTTATTTAAAGGCCGATCCTAAAAAAATAGCTATATTTTTATTTGGTTTTGTCTCTAAAAGAAAAGAGAGAATCCTAATTAATTAACAATAAAGGTCCGTGCTTAAATCTTAAATTGAACTCTTTGAACCAAGCCCGAATTATTGGCTTATGGAATTGGGCTTGCATAAAGAGCCCAATCCCCATTTTCATTCAGTTGTGCACGTGGGTGGAAGCGCTCCAAATTTCCAAGTGACAATCTACACTCACAGGGCTTGCATGTGCCCAGGTTTGGGCTGTTAACATTGTGACTGAGCCCAAGTCTCAGTCTGTGCAGCCTGAATTCTTTGTCAATTAGATAACCAGGCTATGGTCTGGGCCTTCAACTGGCCAATATGGCCCAAACTATCAATCCCAAGGAATGTGCAACAAAATGCCAAGCCACAAATACCAGGAAAACGAATTTCAAAGATGCTGATCACCACTTCAATTATCACTAGTGGAAAATGTTTACCAACATACTAATTTTAACCACACTGGAGTATTAGAAAATGCCTACAACATGATTTTGAACCATGATTTTACAATATAATGCACCTTAATTACCTTGAATTTACACAGGCGATTGAACCTATTACAAATAACTATATACCCCATGAAACCATTACAAAAACTGCATAGAAACAAAAGCTTAAACTAGTTGAAACTAATGGTTGATTTCTATGACGACCCGATTCGTCGTCACGTGAGTTACCGAACCATTTCCCCCGTTATATGATTATTCATTTTTCAATATATGTACTTGGTGAATTTGAGTCAATTCGGAGCGAGTTTGGTAGGAAATGGGATGACTAGTATCTTTAATGAAGGAATAGTTTGGAAAAGTCCACCGGACGTTGAGTTCTGAGTTAGAGGGCTCAAAATCGAATTCCGATGGTTCGTTTAGCTTTGGGGGATAATTTGTGACTTAGGAGAGCGATCGAAATCGAATTTGGAGGTCCGGTGTAGAAATAGGCTTGAATTGGCGAAGTCGGAATTTTGGCGAATTCCGGTCGATAGGAGAGGTTTTGATCCGAGGGTCGGAATGGAATTCCGAGAGTTGCAGCAGCTTCGTTGGGTGATTTTGGATATGTCTGCAAATTTTCAGGTCATTCGGGCGTCGTTTGGTCGGGTTTGTGAGTGGATGTGAGATTCGGAAGTTTTAAGGAAAATTTGGCTTTAATCCGTGGTAAATTGATAATTTTTGTGTTGAAGCACGTGTTTTTAGGATTTGGAACAAGTTCGTATTGTGTTTTAGAGTGGGTTTGTATTTTTGGTTGAGGTCCTGGGGGCCTCGGGATGGTTTCGGATGGTTAAACGAAAGGAAATTAGTAAAATTGCAGGTTTGTTCTTAAAGCTTCTGATATTTCCGCATCTGCGGAAATAGGACCGCAGGAGCGGTTTCGCAGATGCGGCTCTGTGATCGCAAAAGCGTTCCTGGAGGAGGGGTGGCTTTACCGTAGAATTCCGCAGGAGCGGATACCGCATAAGCGGTATTTTTACCGCAGAAGCGGTCCTGGGTCATACAGTGGAGACCGCATAAGCGGTCAGGGTAACCGCAGAAGCGGCTTCCGCAAAAGCGGTTTAAGACCGCAGAAGCGGTCGTGTGAGTTAAGTGAAGTCGCAGAAGTGGACTTAAGGCCGCAGAAGCAGTCCCGCAAAAGCGGTCGAGGGACCGCAAAAGCGAAAATCACAGAAGGATTAAATGAATCTGTGTATTCGATTTTCAGAAGTTAGAAATCAATTTGGGGTGCGAACTAAGGCGATTTTTGGGCGATTTTGAAGAGGCTTCGAAGGAGAATCATCAGGTATGGATATTTGTACTTGGATTATGATATTATAGTGTAAAACATGAATTAAACACTGAAAATTCAAGGAATTTAAGGGTAAAAATGGTGTTTAAGGCTTGAAGCCTAAGAGGGCTTAAATTGGCGATGTGAGGGGTCAAATGAACTCTGATTCTTGTGTATTTTATATGTACGGACTCGTGGCAAGATGAGGATTCCAAAAATGTGAATTTCATAATTTTTCGAGAAGCAGGCCCGGGGCTCGGGTTATGCCGACTTCGTGTTTTTGAGTGTTTTTCGAGTTATTTCGATTGGGTTATGTTCCATTAGCCTATTTTGATGTATCCCTTATGGTTTTGATTATATTCTACGCTCGAGGAGGTAGATACGAGAGGGAAAAGCTTGGCGAGCTAGATTATCGTCCGGCTAGAGGTGAGTAATACTTGTGAATGATATTCTGAGGGTTTAGAACCCCGGATTTGCACATCCTAGTGCTGTGTTGAGGTGACTTGCACGCTGGACCTGAGCGTGCGGTAGAGCACCATTGGGGATCATGACTTTGTCCGTCCCGGTTGTTGGTTTTTACTGCATATTTACAATTATTTGCTGCTATCATTATGACTTGGGCTTATTGTC
>MU688125.1:35139-48616 GCA_026770625.1 Nicotiana glauca | reverse complement strand
ATTCTCAAGTGGCGACTCTGAAAAATTTAAATAACTAATCCCGTTCCGACCGTCCTTTATTTGGAAAAACTCTTTTTACGTTTATATGTTTATATCCCTTTCGCCGGGATGTAAAGCGCCGTAAAAAAGAGGTGTGACAGTGTGTCTCGAAAACTATGAGGAAACAGTCAAATGAGAATAGCATAAAGAAGAGATGTCGGGCCTACGGACGCTTGCAAAGCTACCTCAATCTCGTGATAATGAAATCCTGCTCCCGTACTACTGCAACTGCTCATCAAAACCTAGACCTGTGCAAAAATGCACAGAAGTGTAGCATCAGCACAACCGACCCCATGTGCTGGTAAGTGTCTAGCCTAACCCCGGCGAAGTAGTGACGAGGCTAGACTGGACACCACATAAACCTGTGCAGTTATAGATATACTACGGAATCGAAATACCGAACAACTAACAATATGGGTGGGGGAAACATACTATGAGGAGATAACATTAATAACAGAATTCCCGAATAACAACTAAACCAGCTTAGATTCACAATAACAAAGGAAACAATGTTCAATATAAACACATAGTTCCAACAACTATTGCGGCGTGCAATTCGCTCCACAAATATCATTGTTGCGGCGTGCAACCCGACCCATACCATTTATCAGGTATCACTGTTGCGGCGCGCAACCCGACCCTCATATATCATTGCTGCGGCGTGCAACCCAATCCTCAATATCATTTAACAGATTGATTTCCCAAACAACAGTCTCAATTAAGAGACATAAAAATAAGCAATTATTTTATAAAAATCCCGGCAAGGGAAATAATCCAACAAGTTCAGCCAAACGTCCCGGCAAAGGAACGACTAACAACGCTTTCTTAGTTTTTTCTCATCTCATAATTCACTCTTCTATTTTTCAGCCGGTGCTCCAATTAATCAAGTCAATTCGTATACCTTTAATATTCGTATCACAGTTCGAGCCAATGCTCCCAAGAATTAATTAATCATTTTACCGTTCACATGTTAATCACAACATATAGAATTTCTCCAATAAACACGGAGTTCACAACCGAGTCATGGTAATCACATAATAAGGACTCACGGTCATGCTAGACACCAATGTATAGATACTCATCACCATGCCTATACATTGTACTCGATCACATAGCAATTAGCAACAAGACTCAACTCTTATTCCCTCAAGCTAGGGTTAAACCAAACACTTACCTCAAATACCTGAAATCCACTTAATCCTCAACTATTGCTTTATCTCACGGTTTCACCTCCAATTTGCTCAAATCTAATCACAAATTGTTCAATTACTTTAATAAACACTATATGAATTGATTTGAAGGCATAAAAATAATTTTCCCAAGTTTTTCCCAAAAATTTCAAAAACGCCCCCGGGCCCACGTGGTCAAAACCACAGGTTCAGACCAAAACCCGATTACCCATTCCCCCACAAACTCAAATACGTAATTTGTTTTGAAATCGGACCTCAAATCGAGGTCCAACTCCCCAATTTATAGAAAACCTAGGTTCTACCCAAAAATCCCAATTTCACCCATGAAAATCCTTGATTTCAAGTGGAAAACATGTTTAATGATTTTAAAGATTGAAAGAATCGAGTAAAAATCAACTTACAAGTGATTTGGGATGAATTTTGCTCTTGAAAAATCGCCTATGGGATTTGGGTTTTGAAAGAATGGTGAAAAGTGATGAATTTTTGACTAAGTATAAAAATTGCTGGGCTGCGGATATGGCAATTGCGAACCTTAGTTCGCATTTTCGAACACTGGGTATTTTGCCTGACTTCGCATTTGCGATATTTTAGTTCGCATTTGCGAACTTGGGCCATTTGTGGAAGGTTCGCATTTACGATATTTTAGTTCGCATTTGCAAACTTTGGCCGTTTGGGGAAGGTTCGCATTTGCGAACATTTAATCGCATTTGCGATCATAGGCCAAACTTCCCCTTCTTTGCATTTGCGAAGAAAAGTTCGTATTTGAGAACATTGGCCTGCCTGGTCTGGTTTTGCATTTGCGAACCAGCCTTCGCATTTGCGATAGCTGGGCATTCGCTTTTGCGAACTCTGGCTTCGCATTTGCGAAAATTGCAGAAGCCTCATACCAGATTTTTTAAAACATGAGAAATGCAATCTGATGACTATCCAAAACTCACCCGAGCCCTCGGGGCTCGAAACCAAACATGCACACAACCTCAAAAACATCATACGGACTTGCTCGCGCGATCAAATCGCCAAAATAACATCATTTACATAGAATCAATCCTCAAAACTCATGATTTTTCTTCTAAACTTCTTCAACATTAAAACTTGGAACTTATAGTCCGAAATACGTCAAACGACGTCCGATTTCGACCAAACTCCACAGAAAGTGCTTAAACAATATATAAGACTTGTACCGGGCGTTGGAACCAAAATACGAGCCCAATATCATAGTCTTTTAATCGGTTTTTATTTCCATTTTTCTTAACAATTTCAGAAAAACTATTTCACGAAAAAATTCATATCTCGGGCTCTAGACCTCCGAATTCGACTCCGGGCACATGCCCAAGTCCCATATTTTCTACGGACCTTCCGGGACCGTCCAATCTCGGGTCCGGGTCCGTTTACCAAAAATGTTGACCAAAGTCAACTATAATCATATTAATATCAAAAATTTTCAAATTTTCACAGAATTCACATATTTCAACATAAAAGTTTTCCGTCTATGCGCTCGGACTGTGCACGCAAATTGAGGCAAGTAAAAATGAGGCCTCGGAAGCACGGAACGAGTGAGGAAATAGGTGATGACCCTTTGGGTCGTCACACACCCTTGACATGTCTTTAGTAGTATAAACTCATGAACAACATAGTAAAAGAACAACATGTGAAACACAATAGAGAAACTCAAAGAAACATAAGAAACATAATGGAAAAATTAATAAGAACGGTAGGAGAAGCATATCAAGAAGCATTTTTAGAAGAAACATAACTAGAAGAGTAGAGGAAACTTAATAAGAAACACACACAAGAACACAGTGGAGAAAAATATAGTAGAAGAAACACACAAGTACACAGTAGAGGAAAATACAATAGAAGAAACATACAAGAACTCAATAGAGGAAAACACAGTAGAAGAAAATCAGAGACAATAAGAGAAAATCTAAATATATCACAAAAACCCTAGATCGGAAAAATAAATGGTTTTGAAAGTATAGTTTTTTTGAAAAAAACCCATAAAATCATTTTAACAACTTAGGGAAAGCATATATCTGGAACAAATCTAAAAATATCAGAAAAACCTCAAAGCTGGCATTTTCAGAGAAACCCAAATGGTGAGAAAGGCTTGGAAAGTCGTTGATCTGAGCAGGAGAGACCGAGGTCAGGCTCGAACAATCATGGTTTGCCGGAGCAAGGCTGGAGACGGCCATGGAACTTGAATAAAATGAAGCCTAGATCCAGCTTATTCGTGGTTTGGCCTTAAATCCTTAAAACTATGCGTGTAGGAGTTACATGAGACCGACGTAGGACTCCAATGGCCTTGGAAGCCATGGATTCCGGTGGCTTTAGGGTGGAAATAGAGATGGCGGCTAGGGTTTCTAAGAGTGATTGGGAGAGAGTTGAGAGAAGAGGGGAATCCAGAGGCGGCTATGGACGACAAATGATTAGGGTTGGGGGGGGGGGTATTGGTGAATTAAAAAAGGAAAGGAAGGATGTGAGTCGTTGATCTAACAAATCAACTGTTGTGATTTAAGGGGGGTCGGTTGGGTTATTTTAAAGGGTCGTGGTTCGTGGGTCGGGTAATTTTAGGAATTGGGCTGGGCAATTGAAATTGGGGCGAATTAGAGGTGCCAAATCTGGCCAAAATCAAAATAAAATAGGTTAACAATTAAATAGCCATTTTCCCTTATTTATTTTATTAAAAAAAAGTAAAATAATTTATGGAAAAAAACTAAAGGTATTAAAGAAAAAACTAAAGGTATTAAAATAACTAATAATATATAAATACTAAATTAAAAATACTGGAGTTAATTTTGTAATTATAAACGCATTTAAATCTTAAATACGCAATTTAGTTTTAAAAATACTAAATAAATTTGTAAAAATGTGAAAAAATTATTTTAGCCATATTTTAGTATAAATATGAGAATCCAATAAATGAATTACCAAAAATACTAATTTTGGGAATAATTATTGGGGTTTTCTTGATAAAATAGGGCAATAAAATTTATTTTAAAAATCTTAAAAAATTGAGAAAAATAATAGGACCTTGGGACGTTATTATATATGCATATACATTCTATTTTGAAAGTATTTTTTATATAAAAAATATACGGAAAAAATTGGATATCAACAATAAGTATCTACACACCTCTTTCGACGTGGCAGTGTTACAAGAGTTGGAACAAGACTTATATGTGTCATGAGGTGTGTTGTGAGCTTCAGATTCGTAGAATTTTGGCGGTTATTATCAGAGGATATTATTATGGTCATGTGGGTTATGCACACATAGTGTGGATTAAGCAAAGGTGTGCAATCATGTATGGGTACCTCATGTGGTGATTGATACGGTGTTCATATGTTGGAAGCAGGCCTGACAGAAAATTCCAACGTTGAAATTTGGCTCTAAGGCTTATTTCCTTAAATGAAAGAGAATATCTTCAGATTTGATCGAGCTAATGTGCTCAACTGAGTTGTGGTAGCATGGGTAGGTGCACGAGGTGGTAAATAGTGATTTTGGACAACTCCTGCGCAGTTCTTAGCACATTCGAGAACGAACGTATGTTTAATGGGAGAGAATGTAACGACCCGACCGGTCATTTTGAGCTTTAGCATATTCTTCGGCAGTTTGAGGCCATTAACAGCTTCACTTCAGGCATTATGACTTGTACGCATGGTCGGAATTGAATTTTGGGAAGTTCAGAGTTGATTTGGAAAGAAAATTCTCAATTCAAAAGCTTTAAGGTGAAAGAATGGACTAAGATTGGATTTTTGAGTAAACGACCTCGGAATCGGGATTCGAATGTTCCAACAGGTTCGTATGATAACTTCGGACTTGGGCGTATGTCTGGATCAGTTTTTGAAAGACCCGGGAGCATTCGACACCTATTTTGTAAGTTGGCATTTTTGAAAGAATTTAATAAGTTTTGGTTGAAGTGCATTTCAGTGTTATCGATGTCCGTTTGGGATTTTGAGTTTGGGAATAGCTCCGTATGGTGATTCTGGTATTGGGAGCACGATCGGAAGTGAATTTGGAGGTCCGTGGTTCATTTGCTAAATATAGAAATTTGAAGGTTTTTGAGGAGTTTGACCAAAATGGACTTTTTGATATCAGGGTCGGATTTTGATTCCGAATGTTAGAGTAGGTCCGTAATGTCGAATATGACTTGTGTGCAAAATTTGAGGTCAATCAGACGTGATTTGATAGGTTTCGGCATTGAATATAAAAGTTTGAAATTCTAAAGTTCATTAAGATTGGATTGGAGTGCGATTCATGGTTTTAGAGTTGTTTGATGTGATTTGAGGCCTCGACTAAGTTCGTGATACGTTTTGAGACTTGTTGATATGTTCGGACGGGGTCCCGAGAGGCTTGGGTGAGTTTCGGGCCATTTCTAGACTGTCACGACCCAAATTTTCCACCATCGGGAGTCGTGATGGCACATACTAATGGAAGCTAGGCAAGCCAACTCTTACTTATCTATCCATTGTTAAACTTTCATTTTAAAACATTTAGCAATAACAATATGACTACAGCGGAAGACTTAGTAAAAATAACTAGTTGCGATGCCGAAATTCAAACATAAATCGCTACCCAAGAACTGGTGTCACAATACTCACGAACTTCTAAGAATAATACACATAACCGTCTGATTAGAAACATAAAACTATTTATCTCGAATACATGAGATAACTGACTGAAAAGTAAAGATAGAGGAGACAACGGGTCCTGCGGACGCCTGCAAGGCTACCTCAATGTCTCGGTGGTCGGAATATCAACAATCGTACTACTGCCACTGCTGCTGTCTGAAACCTGTATCTGTGCAAAAAGAGCGCAGAGTGTAGCATCAGCACAACCGACCCCATGTGCTGGTAAGTGTCTGGCCTATCCCAGAGAAGTAGTGACAAGGCTAGGACCAGACACCCACATAAACCTATACAGTTAAAAATATATATATACGACAAAATAGCAGGAAAACAACATCTAATATTTATGAAGAGAAAACAAGCTCTGGAGTAGCCACAGAATATATATATTAATAGAAATAAAATAGAGGAATTTAATTCACTTTCAAACTCAATTCATCTTATTATAGGAGTGCAACCACTCGCTCCCATTTTATTATCAATACAATACACATTATGTCACCGACAACTATGGCCAATAACAATAATCAATATAATTGTGATAGGCGTACCACTCACTTTCATTTATTATCAAGGCAGTACATAATATGTCACCGGCAAGTATGTCCAATATCAACAATCATTATCTGTTAGTGATGCAGCGTGCACCCCGACCCTCCCGATATGTCACCGGCAACTATGGCCAATAACAGTATTCCATATATTTGTTAGTGATGCGGCGTACATCCCGACCCTTCCGATATGTCACCGGCAACTATGGCCAATAACAAATAATCAACAATACTTTACCGGCAAGAAACCGATAATAATTAATCAACAATATATATATATATATATATATATATATATATATTACAGGCATGAAACCAATAATAATTAATCAACAATATATATATATTTCCGGCATGAAACCAATAATAATTAATCAACAATATATATATTACCGGCATGAAACCAATAATAATTCCTTTCATATAATCACATAAGACTTTTGAAATTTTATCCATTTAAGACCCACGGTCATGCTCGACCCCCAACATATAGATACTCGTCACCATGCCTATACGTCGGACTCCACACATAACAATTAGCACATAAACTCAACTCCTATTCCCTCAAGCTAGGATAGATCAAACACTTACCTCGAAAGTCTACGGCCAACTCAATCCTTAGCAATGCCCTTTCCTTTCGAATTTGGCTCCAATACAATCGTATCTATACACAATTGATTTAATATCATCAATACTACTCAACAAACTAGTTCAAATGGCCAAATATAATTTTTACAACATTCTGCCCGGAATAGTGAAAATCGACCCCGGGCCCACGTGGTCGAAACACGAGGTTTGAACCAAAATAAATTCACCCATCCTTCCACGAGTTCAAATATATAATTTGTTCTAAAATCGGACCTCAAATTGAGGTCAAAATCCCAATTTTTATGAAAACCTAAGTTCTACCCAAAACCCCCATTTTACCCATGAAAAACTTTGAATTTAAGATGAAAACATGATAGATGATGTTAAAGATTGAAGAAATTGAGTAAAAGTTGACTTACAAATGATTTGGAGAAGAGGGAGTTCGTGAAAAATCGCCAATGGGTGTTTTGGGTTGTGAAAATGTGAAAAATGAAGCTGGAAATCGTGATTTACAGGTCTCTGTGTTCGCATTTGAGAACAGGGGTTCGCAATTGCGAACCCCGACCAAAACCTGGAATTTGCGAAATTAGCTTCGCATTTGCGAAGCTTGGCCAGAACTGAGGAGTTCGCATTTGCGAACAAAATCTTCGCATTTGCGAAGATTGGCTGCCCAGGAGACACTTCGCATTTGCGAAGTTTTGGTTCGCATTTGCGAACTCTGGGCTAATAGGGCAGGCATCGCATTTGCGATGTTTTCTTCGCATTTGCGAAGTCAGTTGCCCAGGCGAACGTCTCGCAATTGCGAGGTTTTCTTCGCAATTGCGAAGCCTGCAGATCAGGCCTGACAGCAACTTCCAAACATGCAAAAATGAACTCGTGGCCTATCCAAAACTCACCCGAGCCTTCGGGGCTCCAAACCAAATATGCACACTGACTCAAAAACATCATACGAACTTACTCGCGCGATCAAATCGCCAAAATAACATCAAAATCAATGAATTGAGCCTTAAAACTCAAGAAATCTTCCAAATTTTCATAAACTTCCAAATTTCCAATTTAAGGCCGAATCACGTCAAACGACGTCCGTTTTCAACCAAACTTTACAGGAAGCGCTTAACCAATAAATATGACTTGTACCGGGCGTCGGAACCAAAATACGAGCCCGATACCATTACTTTTTGATCAAATTTCAGTTTCATTTTCCTTAAACATTTTCAGAAAACAATTTAACAGAAAAATTCTTTTACCGGGGTTCTGGACCTCGGATTTCGATTCCGGGCATACGCCCGAGTTCCATATTTTTCTACGGACTTTCTGAGACCGTCAAATCACGGGTCCGGGTCCGTTTACCAAAAAGGTTGACCAAAGTCAACTATATCAATCTTAATATCAAAATTCTTCAAAATTTTCACATAATTCATATATTTCATCATAAAAATTTTCCGGCTTCGCGCCCGGACTGCGCACGCAAATCGAGGCAACTATAAATGAGGTTTTCAAGGCCTCAGAAGCTCAAAATGCTTGATAAAACAAGTGATGACCCTTTGGGTCGTCACATTCTCCACCTCTAAAACAACCGTTCGTCCTCGAACGGACAAAAGAAAGAAGTACCTGAGTCAGGGAATAGATGAGGATATCGGCTCCGCATGTCAGACTCGGACTCCCAGGTCGATGCCTCAGGAGGCTGACCTCTCCACTGAACTCGCACAGAAGGAAAACTCTTCGACCTCAACTGTCGAACCTGCCGGTCTAGAATAGCTACCGGCTCCTCCTCATAAGATAGATCCTTGTCCAATTGGACAGTGCTGAAATCTAACACGTGCGATGGATCGCCGTGATATTTTCGGAGCATGGATACATGAAACACTGGATGCACAGCTGACAAGCTAGGTGGCAAGGCAAGTTTATAAGCCACCTCTCCCACACGATCAAGAATCTCGAATGGGCCAATAAACCTGGGGCTAAGTTTGCCCTTCTTCCCAAATCTCATCACGCCCTTCATAGGCGACACTCGGAGCAATACTCGCTCACCAACCATGAAAGCTATATCTCGAACCTTACGATCTGCATAGCTCTTTTGCCTGGACTGAGCTGTACGAAGTCTATCTTGAATGATCTTGACCTTATCTAAGGCCTCCTGAACTAAATCTGTACCCAACAACCGAGCCTCTCCCGGTTCAAACCATCCAACCGGAGAACGACACCGCCTACCATATAAGGCTTCATAAGGAGCCATCTGAATGCTGGATTGGTAGCTGTTATTGTAGGCGAACTCTGCTAAAGGTAGAAACTGGTCCTAAGAGCCTCCAAAATCAACAACACAGGCTCAGAGCATATCCTCCAATATCTGAATAGTCCTCTCGGACTGACCATCCATCTGAGCATGGAATATTGTACTCAACTGAACCTGGGTGCCTAACTCCTGCTGAACTGCTCTCCAAAAGCGTGAGGTAAACTGTGTACCCCGATCCAAAATGATGGCTGTCGGCACACCATGAAGGCGAACAATCTCTAGGATGTAGATCTCAGCAAGTCTCTCTGATGAATAGGTGGTGGCAACCGAAACAAAATGCGCTGACTTGGTCAGCCTATCAACAATAACCCAAATAACATCTAAGTTCTTCCGAGTCATCGGAAGGCTAGTAACGAAGTCCATGGTGATCCCCTCCCACTTCCACTCAAGAAGCTCAATCCTCTGAAATAAACCACCAGGTCTCTGATGCTCATATTTAACCTGTTGACAGTTCAAACACCGCACTACATATGCCATAATATCCTTTTTCATTCTACGCTACCAATAATGTTTCCGCAAATCCTGGTACATCTTTGCTGCGCCTGGGTGAATAGAATACCGGGAACTGTGAGCTTCTTCTAAAAATCAATTCTCGAAGCCTATCAACATTTGGCACACAAATGCGCCCTTGCAATCTCACAACTCCATCAACATCTAAGGTGACCTGCTTGGCACCTCCTCGCTGAACTGTGCCTTTAAGGACACATAGATGAGGATCATCAAATTGCCGATCGCGAATATGCTCCAATAATGAAGAGCAAGCGATCGTGCAAGCTAGCACTCGGCTAGGCTCAGAAATATCCAACCTCACAAATCGATTGGCTAAGGCCTGAACATCCAAAGCAAGCGGCCTCTGATTGACTGGAATATAAGCAAGACTGCCCATACTGGATGACTTCCTGCTCAAAGCATCGACCACCACATTTGCTTTCCCCGGGTGATATAAAATGGTGATATCATAGTCTTTCAACAATTCTAACCACCTTATCTGCCTCAAATTCAACTCCTTCTGTTTAAAAAGGCACTGAAGACTCTTGTGATTGGAGAATACTTCACATGCCACACCATACAAATAATGTCTCCAGATCTTCAATGCGTTAACAATCACCGCCAACTCCAGATCATGAACTAGATAGTTCTTTTCATGAATCTTCAATTGCCTCGAAGCATAGGCACTAACCTTGCCATCCTGCATCAACACTGCACCAAGGCCAATACGGGAAGCATCACAATAGACAGTATAGGGTCCCGAACCTGTGGGCAAAACCAATACCGGTGTTGTGGTCAAGGCTGTCTTGAGCTTCTGAAAGCTCGCCTCACATTCATCTGACCATTCGAACTGGACACCTTTTTGCATCAATCTGGTCATCGGGGTTGCAATAGATGAAAACCCCTCCACAAACCGCCGATAATAACTTGCAAATCCCAAGAAACTCCGAATCTCGGTGTATGATGTTGGTTTAGGCTAGTTTTTGACTGCCTCAATCTTCTTTGGATCAACCTGAATACCTGTTGCCGTCACAATATGACCCAGGAATGCAACTGAACTTAGCCAAAATTCACACTTTGAAAAATAGTTGGCTATCTTTCAGAGTCTGAAGAGCCACTCTGAGATGTTGCGCATGATCCTCCTGATTGCGGGAGTATATCAATATGTCATCAATGAAGACTATTATAAACAGGTCTAAGTAAGGCCTGAACACTTGATTCATCAATTCCATAAAAGCTGCTGGGGCATTTGTCAACCCAAAAGACATGACCAGGAATTCATAATGTCCGTATCGAGTGCGGAATGTTGTCTTAGGAACATCAGATGCCCTAATCTTCAACTGATAATAGCCACATCTTAAGTCTATCTTCGAAAATACCTTGGCACCCTGAAGCTGGTCAAATAAATCATCAATCCGCGGGAGTGGATATTTATTTTTGATAGTAACCTTGTTCAACTGCCGATAATCAATGCACATTCTCATCGAACCATCTTTCTTCTTTACAAATAATACCGGCGCACCCCACGGCGAAACACTGGGTCTAATGAAACCCTTTTCAAGTAAATCCTGCAACTGTTCCTTCAATTCTTTTAACTCTGGCGGCGCCATGCGATATGGTGGAGTAGAAATGGGCTGAGTGCCTGGAGCCAAGTCAATGCAAAAATCAATATCCCTGTCGGGTGGCATACTGGGCAGGTCTGAAGGAAAAACTTCAGGAAACTCGTGAACCACGGGCACAGAATCAATAGAGGAAACCTCAGCACTGGAATCACGGATATAGGCTAGATAAGCCAAATACCCTTTCTCGACCATACGCCGAGCCTTAACATACGAAATAATAATGCGACTAGTATAACCAGAAATTCCTTTCCACTCTATACGAGGCAAATTTGGCAGAGCTAAGGTCGCAGTCTTGGCATGGCAATCCAAGATAGCATGATATGGAGATAGCCAGTCCATTCCTAATATAATATCGAAGTCAACCATATTTAAGAGCAATAAGTCAGCACGGGTCTCAAGACCCTCAATCACCACAATAAATGATCGGTGAACTCGATCGACCACAATAGAATCACCTACTGGTGTAGACACATGAACAGGAACACCTAGTGGAGCACTAGGCTGAACCAGGCACGGTGCAAAATAGGAATACACGTACGAATATGTAGAACCAGGGTCAAATAGTATTGAAGCCTCTCTATCACAAACCAGAATAATACCTATAATAACCGCATCTGAGGACTCAGCCTCTGGTCTGGCAGGAAGTGCATAACATCGGGGCTGGGCCCCCCTACCCTGAGCAATATCTCTGGGACGATCAGCTGCTGGCTGGCCTCTACCTCTATCGGTCTGAGCTCCACCTCTATGACCTCTGCCTCCACCTCTATGTCCTCTACCCCCGCATCTAGCTGGGTGGGCAGGCTGTGGAGGAACTGAGGCTTGGACCACAGCATGAGAACCCTGCTGCTGTGACTAAGCACCTCTCATTCTCAGACAATGTCTCCTGATGTGACCCAAATCTCCACACTCGTAGCACCCGTCTGAATACAGCAACTGAGAAAACTGAGACTGACCTCGCCGACCCGAATGATCACCTCAGAAACTCTAAAGTGGCTGTGCACTGATAGGTGTTGATGGTGCACTGTACAACTGCTGATCAGAGTAATGTGGTTGAGAATCACGACCACTTGAAGTACCATGAGAAACCTGAAGGGCTGACTGAAAAGGCCTAGGAGAATGGCCTCTACCATAAGAATCACTACCTCCAGACGAGGTACCACTGAATCTGCCTAAATTACGGGGCCTCTTATCCGACCCATGACCTCCTCCCTGAGACAGAGCCATCTCGATCTGGCGGGCTGCATTGCTCGCCTCCTGAAAAGTGATCTCACTCCCTGCTCCCATAGCCATCTGAAGACGAATTGGCTAACTCAAGCCATCAATAAATCTCCTCACCCTTTCTCTATCGGTGGGAAGTATGATAGTGGCATATCGAGCTAGGTCAATGAACCTAGTCTCATACTGTGTGACAGACATGGAGCCCTGATGGAGGCGCTCAAATTGCCTACGAAGAGCCTCCCTGTGAGTCGCTGGAAGAAACTTTTCCAGAAACAGTTCTGCAAATTGACCCCAAGTCAAAGATGGTGACCCTGCTGGTTTAGATAAACAATAGTCTCTCCACCAAGTCTTGGCGGATCCAGACAGATGGAAAGTGGAAAAGTCAACACCATTTGTCACGACCCAAAACCCACTAAGGGTCGTGGTGGCGCCGGACACTGCTGTCAGACCAGCCAATTAGATTACCGTTTTAAAAAATCTTTTTTAAAAACATCAAATTCTAGAATTTTCTTTCCATTTTTCACAAATAAAAAGGTTTTACTTCAATTCAAATTAACAATAACAATTAAATTAAACCTTTCGAAAACTATCCCAGAACCCGGTTTCACAAGTGCATGAGCAACTACTGATAATGAAATAAAATACAACCTCTGTCCGGAATACAGTAGACAGGAAATAAGTAATCAAAGTACAGAAAGGAACTATACTAGCTGCAGGTCGACTCACAATTTGCAGCTCACCTAGTACCTGAATCGTCCGCTGCTGCGCCCAGTAGGCCGCTAAAATGAAGTATACCTGTGCAACAAAAATGCACATAAGTGTAGTACGAGTACGTAATCAACGTGTACTCAGTGAGTGTCC
>MU688125.1:0-23436 GCA_026770625.1 Nicotiana glauca | reverse complement strand
AATGTATTTTACTCAAAAGTAATGGGGATGACTTACCTCAACATAGATGGTGAAGACCTCCCTTTGAACCCTCCAAAATCGCTAATGAAGTGAGGAAAAATGAGAGAATGAACCAAAAATCCGACTTAAAATGACCCCTCTGCCTCCTGTAATTTCCGCTTATACGGAAGAAATCCTGCTTCTGCGGGTTCCGCTTCAGCGGACGTAGGAACGCTTCTGTGGAAAATGGCCAAAGAGACTGGGCCGCTTCTGCGAGTCCGCATAAGCGGAAATAGAACCGCTTCTGCGGTTTGGGCCTACCGCTTCTGCGGTCTTGGGTTCCGCTTCTGCGGTTTCCCCTGGGCCTGGCCCCTTCCGCTTCCGCGATCATAGGACCGCTTCTGCTGTCCAAGAGCTGCAGAAACGGTTTTGACAGAAGCAGCAGATGCTGCCCCTTTTCAAATATCCAAATTTTGATCCGTTAACCTCCTGGATTCCACCCGAGGCCCCCGGGACCCCAACCAAACATACCAACCAATCCCAAATCACATTTCGGACTTGCTCGAGGCTTCAAATCACATCAAACAACACCATAATCACGAATTACACCCCAAATCCAAGTTTAAGAACTTTAAGATTTCCAACTTCTATTTCCGATGCCGAAACCTATCAAATCACGTCCGATTGACTTCAAATTTTTTCCACAAATCATATTTGACATTACGGACCTACTCCAACTTCCAAAATTTGATTCCGACCCAAATATCAAAAAGTCAACTCCCCGGTCAAACCTTCCAAAACTTCAAATTTCTATCTTTAGCCAAATGGCTTCAAAATGGTCTATGGACCTTCGAATTCACTTCCGATCGCGCCCCCAACTCCAGAATCACTATACGGAGCTATTCATAGTCTCGGAATTCCAAACGGACTTTGATAACACTGAAATGCTCTTCAATACAAACTTATAGAATTTCTTCTAAAATGCTAACTTCCACATTAGGCGCCAGAACGCTCTCGGGTTATCCAAAACCCGATCCCGGCATACGCCCAAGTCCGAATTCATCATACGAACCTGCTGGAACCTTCAGATCCCGATTCCAAAGTCGTTTACTTGAAATTCAAATCTTAGTTCATTCTTTTGACTTTAAGCTTCTCAAATGAGAATTCTCTTCCCAAATCAACTCCGAATTTCCCAAAATCAAATTCTGACCACGCGTACAAGTCATAACACCTAAAATGAAGCTGTTCATGGCCTCCGACTGCTGAACGGAGCGCTGGTACTCAAAACAACCGGTCGAGTCGTTACACCATTGGTCTCCATAATACCCATAGTACGGAGAACCTCGTGGCAGCTATATAGAAAGTCCCGGGGATCCTCTGAAGATGTGACACTATATGTGGTAGTGAAGAGCTTGGTAAATCGGTCCAATCTCCATAAAGCATCAGCAGACATAGCTGCACCCTCACCAGTCTGAGTCATTACGCCTGGCTGAACTGTTAGGGCTTGAACCTGAAGAGCTACTGGCTCCGGAGTGCGCGTAGCAGTAGTCTGATTACCTCCTCTAGCCTGAGATATGGCTGGTACTGCTGGAAGCAACCCTGCTCGGGTGACACTCTCTACAAAGCCTACCAATCGGACTAGAGCGTCCTGAAGAATTAGGGTAGCAATGAACCCCTCTGGGACCTGAGCTGGGCCCATTGGAGCTGTTGGGGCTGGAACCTCCTCCTCAACATGAATCTGAGGTTCTGCCACTGGTGCTGCTGCTCGGGGCTGAGCTCTGCCCCTACCTCGGCCTCTAGGACGGCCTCGACCTCGGCCTCTACCCCTAGCGGGAGCTACTGCTGGGGGCTCGGGCTGCTGCGCGGTAGAAGAGGAAGCACGTGTTCTCGTCATCTGCGAAAGAACATAGTAGAAGGATAATCAGTATTTGAGAAACAGATTCGCACGACAAGAAAGAACAAAAGTGAAACATTTCCTAACTCTGTAGCCTCTGGGGGATAAATACAAACGTCTCCGTACCGATCCCTCAGACTCTACCGAGCTTGTCCGTGAGTTGTGAGACCTATGCAACCTAGAGCTCTGATACCAACTTGTCACGACCCGGATTTTCCACCATCGGGAGTCGTGATGGCGCCTACTAATGGAAGCTAGGCAAGCCAACTCTTATTTATCTATCCATTGTTACAACTCTCATTTTAAAACATTTAGCAAAAATAATATGACTACAGCGGAAGACTTAGTAAACATAACTAGTTACGATACTGAAATTCAAACATAAATCACTACCCAAGAACTGGGGTCACAATACTCACGAACTTCTAAGAATAATACACATAACCGTCTGATTAGAAACATAAAATTGTTTATCTCGAATACATGAGATAACAGACTGAAAAGTAAAGATAGAGGAGACAACGGGTCCTGCGGACACCTGCAAGGCTACCTCGATGTCTCAGTGGTCAGAATATCAACAATCGCACTACTACCGCTGCTGCTATCTGAAACCTGTATCTGCGCAAAAAGAGCGCAGAGTGTAGCATCAGCACAACTGACCCCATGTGCTGATAAGTGTCTGGCCTATCCCAGCGAAGTAGTGACAAGGCTAGGACCAGACACCCACATAAACCTGTACAGTTAAAAATATATATATACGACAAAATAGCACGAAAACAACATCAAATATTTATGAAGAGAAAACTTGCTCTGGAGTAGCCATAGAATATATATATTAATAGAAATAAAATAGAGGAATTTAATTCACTTTCAAACTTAATTCATCTTATTACAGGAGTGCAACCACTCGCTCCCATTTTATTATCAATACAATACACATTATCTCACCGATAACTATGGCCAATAACAATAATCAATATAATTGTGGTAGGCGTACCACTCACTTTCATTTATTTATCAAGGCAGTACATAATATGTCACCGGTAACTATGGCCAATATCAACAATCATTATCTGTTAGTGATGCGGCGTGCACCCCGACCCTCCCGATATGTCACCTGCAACTATGGCCAATAACAGTATTCCATATATTTGTTAGTGATGCGACGTACATCCCGACCCTTCCGATATGTCACTGGCAACTATGGCCAATAACAAATAATCAACAATACTTTACCGACAAGAAACCGATAATAATTAATCAATAATATATATATATATATATTACCGGCATGAAACCAATAATAATTAATTAACAATATATATATATATTTCCGGCATGAAACCAATAATAATTAATCAACAATATATATATTATCGACATGAAACCAATAATAATTCCTTTCATATAATCACATAAGACTTTTGAAATTTTATCCATTTAAGACCCACGGTCATGCTCGACCCCCAACGTATAGATACACGTATAGATACTCGTCACCATGCCTATATGTCGGACTCCACACATAACAATTAGCACATAAACTCAACTCCTATTCCCTCAAGCTAGGATAGACCAAACACTTACCTCGAAAGTTTACGGCCAACTCAATCCTTAGCAATGCCTTTTCATTTCGAATTTGGCTCCAATTCAATCGTATCTATACACAATTGATTTAATATCATCAATACTACTTAACAAACTAGTTCAAATGGCTAAATAAATTTTCTACAATATTCTACCCGGAATAGTAAAAATCGACCCCGGGCCCACGTGGTCAAAACACGAGGTTCGAACCATTTTCCGATAACCCATTCACTCACGAGTCCGAATATATAATTTTTTCTTAAGTTCGACCCCAAAACGAGGTCTAAATCACAATTCTTTGAAAACCTTAACTATACCCATTTCTCTAATGTATCTACCTATTTTCACATGATTAGGCCTAAGAATTCGAATAATATTGATGGAAAATGAAGAAAACGAGTCAAGAATCACTTACCCAAAAAGTTTGATGAAAATCGCCCAAGAATCGCCCAAAATTGATGTTGGGGAAGAGAGTATTTTGAGAATTGGGATAAAATCCTGTAAGTGTTCTGTTTTTGAGCTGAAAAATTCACTGGGCAAAAATGCCCTAAGCGATCGCGGAGAGGAAAGGCTGGACTCTATGCGATCGCGTGAGGACTGCTGCGATCACGTAGAGGAAATTCACTGGGGTGGTCTATTTGGCCTATGCGATCGCGTGAAATAGACTGTGATCGCATAGAGGAAAAGCTGGAAGCTACGCGATCGCGTGAAGGGTGATGCCATCGCATTGAAGGAATGGCCAAAGCAGTGCGATCACGTGAATGAGGTCGCGATCGCGTAGAACAAAATCCTTGTGCAAAAATTGTAGAATTTCTGCTGTGTTTTCAAGTACAAAACGACCCCAAACCACCTCTGAATCACTCCTGAGCCCTCGGGGCTCCCAAGAAAACACACACACTAACTCAATATCATCCTACGAACTTGCTCGAGCGATCAAATCGCCAAAATAACATCAAAATCAGTGATTTGAGCCTTAAAATCCAAGAAATCTTTCAAAATTTCATAACTTCCAAATTTTCCAATTTAAGACCGAAACACGTCAAACAACGTCCGTTTTCAACCAAACTTTACAAGAAGCGCTTAACCAATATATATGACTTGTACCGGGCGTCGGAACCAAAATACGAGCCCGATACCATTACTTTTTGATCAAATTTCATTTTCATTTTCCTTAAACATTTTCAGAAAATAATTTAACAGAAAAATTCTTTTACCGGGGTTCTAGACCTCGAATTTCGATTCCGGGCATACGCCCGAGTCCCATATTTTTCCACGAACTTTCCGAGACCGTCAAATCATGGGTCCGGCTCCGTTTACCAAAAATGTTGACCAAAGTCAACTATATCAGTATAAATATCAAAATTCTTCAAATATTTTTCACATAATTCATATATTTCAACATAAAAATTTTTCGGCTTCGCGCCCGGACTACGCACGCAAATCAAGGCAACTATAAATGAGGTTTTCAATGCCTCAGAAGCTCAAAATGACTGAGAAAACAAGTGATGACCCTTTGGGTCGTCACATAGACCATTTTTAGCAGTTGGTTTTTTGCTACAGCAGTGTGCTACGCGATTACGGGGAACTGATCGCGATCGCGATGAGTAAAATGGGAGAAAATGGCCAGTGATTTTTGATCGCGGAAGAGCTTTCGCAATCGCGTAGAGGAAAGTTTCTGGTGCAACGACCCGGCTTTGAAAGCTTGTATCTCGAAATATATAAGGAATTTAGAGATGATCTAAAAATTAAAATTTTAGCCCTTTGCTAGTTTTCAAAAAATCAAACCATTTGACATTTGGAGTTGTGTACAAAAAGCTATGAGTGGTACACTACAGCCTATCTGGGAAGAGTTTGGAAATCTCGAAGAAGAAATTTATGTTGCTCAAGACTGATTTTGAAAGCTTATATCTTGTAATCTATAAGGAGCTGATAGATTATCAAAGCATGAATGTTGTAGTCCTTAGAGTCTAGTTTTCAAAAAGCTAAACCATTTGCAATTTGGAATTTTGTACAAAATGTTATGACCATTATACTAGAGATTGCCTGGAAGAGCTAGGCATTTGTTCTTTGCGATCGCGAAGAATTTTTCGCGATCGCGAAAGGAAAATTTTGGGCTGAGAAATGTTGTGCTTCGTGATTGCAAAGAATTTTCCGCAATCGCAAAGAGTAAATACCTGGGCAGAAGCTATATTTTGAGGTTTCGGCCATTTATATCATATTTGGAGCTATGGAGCTCAGATTGAAGCGATTTTTTAGGCGATTTTCACCATATGGATTGGGGTAAGTATTCTATATCTGAAAGTAATTGTAATTCATGATTCTATGGTTATATTCATCATTTATTTTGAATTTAAATGGAAGAAATCAAGATTTTTGTAAAACTTTCCAAGAACGAAAATTCAAGATTTTGAGGTCAAGTTGTTATCGGAATTTGATAAAATTGGTATGGTTGAACTCGAATCGGAATGGGTTGTCAGATTTTGTGAGTCTTTTTGAAATCCAGTTATGTGGGCCCAACGATGATTTTTCAACTTTTCAAATGGAGTTAGGAATTTATCTAAATTGAATTGCTGTGATTATTAGGGCATATGTTTATGGTTTTTCTCATTTATTGGCTAGTTTTGGAGCGTTGGGCATCGATTTGAGCCGTCGGAAGGGCTTCGAAGCCGGTTTTGGAACTTCAGAGCGAGGCGAGCCTCCTTTCTAACCTTGTAAGAGGGAATTGTCCCCGTAGGTGAGTTAACTGATTATGTGCTCGTATTTGTGGGGCTACGTACGCACGAGGTAACGAGAGTCCGTGCATAACTACTATTATGCTTAAGTCCAGGTAGTCTAGGGCTCAAAAGCATGCTTTACTTGTAATATTTACAACCTTATTGTCAATTTAAATATTCTTAAACACATATGGAATGTATAAATTTCTACAAGGCTAGATATCATTTCTTGACTTTTAAAAGAGAAACTTGCCTTTTCCTGAATAATTGCTCCTTGATGAATTCTTGATTTGACTGTTTGAATGTGTTTATCTATTATGTAACGGGTCGAATGTCTCGGTAGATTAAATAAATGCATCTATGGTTCGCACCATTCGACCCTCTGGCAGTGCACAAGTTAAATATTATTAGATCGGGTCGTACGTCTTCGGCATGATTTGCGCATGCTTGTATTACTTGCTTTGATATTTATTAATGAGGATATTGCTTCCCCGAATTGAGAATAAATGTATAAATGATGAAAAAGAATTTGGAAATTTCCATATGAATAAGAGAATTGTTTACTTGCTTCATGCTATTGAGTTACAATCATTTTTTTTTTTAATAAAAACCCTCAATTTACTATATTATTGGTATATTATTATTGGGCCACTAGTAAGTGTCGAAGTCGACCTCTCGTCTCTTCTTCTTCGAGATTAGATGGGATACTTTCTGAGTATACGTTATTTTTGTACTCATGCTACACTTGCTGTGCATTTTTGTTGCACATGCACATATACCCCCAGTGGCCTAATGGGCATAGCAGCATGGATGATACAGAGACTTAGGTGAGCTGCATCTCTCGAGGCGATCCGCAGCCGACATAGTCTCTTTTGGTGTATAGTATTTACCTTCTGTCCAATTTGTATTCCGGACAGTTATTGCACTTTATTTGATTTCCTAAAAATAGCTCATGCACTTGTGGCACCGGGTTCTAGGATGATTATGAAATTGTTAAATATTAAGTTTGTTAAAGACATCATCTTATTTCAATAAATTTCATTATTTATTGTTTAATGTATAAAAGAAATGATTTCAATAAATACTAAAATGGGAATTTAGTTAACTTCTTGGTGTTGGCTTGCCTGAAAGTGGTGTTTGGCGCCATCACAACCCTTAGTGTATTTTGGATCGTGACAGAAATAATAGCTGAAAAATATATATTTGTTGTATATATATATTGTATGTTATATACAAAAATATACAAATCATATACAGACGTGCAACTACACATAATTATATTATGAAAACCTGAAACTGAATGTATATAGTTACAGTTTCGTCCAAGTCTTTGCAAGCTAATTAAACACAAAGTACGAAAAACTATAGGCCAATTTTTTTTTCATTTTCTGCAAAAGATTCTGCACCACATTTGCCTTCCTATAGATGTGGCAAATAATTGACTGCACAAATATAGCGTCAAATAGCAGCCTGTACAAAAACAAAATGTGAGTATTTTACGTTTTATGCTTATAGCAACTGATCAAATGAGATTCTTTGTTTGTGTTTACTTTTATAAACCATAAAGTAAGGCTAAAAGTTAAGCTTGTATAACAGCCATCCATGTGCTATTGTTGTTGCAACTCTTTCACATTAAATATTTCGAGGATAATGTAAAACTGAAAAAAAGTAAACGCAAGAAGAATTAATCTAAATATAATAGCCCATCTATATGTATGATATAATCTATATATAATCAAACATGTATACCATCCCCTAATCATGAGCTCTATGATAATAGATTTAACGGTCAAAAAATCCTTTTTATGCTTTATAACAAGTTGCATACATTATTGACTATGCTTACAAATTGCGTAATCATCTTGGGTTAAGGTCGTAATAGATTTAGGATCTAAAGCTTATGAGTTTTTACGATAATGATCACAAATTAATATCTATCTACCTATATTATATTAAAAGCACGAAGACCCTTAGCGAAATATTGTTTACCCTTTTACCCTTTAAAAATAAATTTCACATTAAGCAAAATAGTAATTTAATTATACTAATAATTAAGACTTTAAAATCAACTAAAATCTTGCATATTAAATAATTACCTTTTTTGAGCTACTATGTAGGAAATTTAAATATTTTGAACTTAAACATCAATTAAAAATTTATCTTATAGAGTTATAAGATAAACATAATAATTAAGTAATATATAAAGCCTAACCTAAAAATTTCCGAAAACCTATACTTTATTTATGGTGTAAAATTCAATGATAAATAAAGAGCTGAAAGAATATTATTTATTACGTAATCATTTCACACAAAAGTTTACATAAAACTTTTGATCTAACTTATTCTTAGTTATCATGGATTCATGGTAACGATACTCCAAAAATAAAGGAAGAAAAATTATATAGGACCTATAATAAACAAGATCAATGTCAACTTTAATATTGATTGTATTAACAAATAAAAGTATTTTCATCCGTTATTCATTATAAATGTATTATCTATTATTCCTTATAATCTTAATATTTTCTCATATGGTTTTGAATACCTCTCTTATTGTCACGATCCAATTTCCAAACCTAGTCGTGATGGCGCCTCTCGCGAAGACAAGGCCAGCCAACAGAACAACAATGCCCCTTTTTATCAGTTAATAAACATAAATGAATGAATAATACGACTTAATGGCATTAATAACTGATATTTACCACCCAACACAGCCTGATCGGGGTGTCACAAGTCACGAGCATCTAAAGAAGACTGAACACCACTACAGGGCCAATAATATATACAAAATAAAATCTGGAGTTCAAAAGATGAAGTCTGGTGCCGCGAACATTGGCGGTCACCTTGCTCAACTACAATAGTAATACCTTCAATCCGCTAATAACCCGCTACCGGGTGAACAATACCTGCAACTGCACGCAAGGTGTAGGGACTAAAGTGAGTACTCCAACTCAGTGAGTAATAAGAGTAAATAATAACTGAGCGGCAAGAAATCACGTAAGAGCACTCCATCATGCAATATGGGACGACACAACCCTTTGAGAAAAACTGTAAACCCGTGAAAATCCTTTAGAAAATATCTGGCTCAGTTAAAAACCTTTTTTGAAAATATCATTTTCCCAACAGTCAAGCAAATGAATGCATAATCAGATAGTGCAAGTCCGCACATAAGTCAGCCCCTCGGGCACATCACTCCATTAACAAATAACACCAAGGTATCTGGTAACATTGCAAGAAATAGCATGGATGCCAATAATATGAGAGTGTTGAATGTCATGCCACGTAGTACAAACAGGAACCAATGCATGAATGCAATGCAATGCACATGACCGCTGCAGCGCGCAGCCCGATCCATTTGGGTACTCGTGCTCATTGTGGGGGTTCAAACTTCAGAAGGGCTCCTACAGCTCAAGCGCAATATCAATATCACACTGCCGCGGAGCGCAGCCCGATCCATCCTCAGTCCAGAAATGCACATATAAAACTGTTGCGGTGCGCAGCCCGATCTATGCTCAATCCAGAAATGCACAAAAGCCACTAGGGCAATATTCAAATAAAAGTTCTCAGTTCAAAACGTCAGTAAAATATCATTGAAAATTTTCAAATCATGAAAAATGGCCGAATTCACAAAACCGCATTAAAACCCTAGACCGAGATCAAATAGTATGCAAAAATAATGTGAAAGCAGCGATATCAATCCCTGAAGGATTCACATAGTTGTCACGAAGCCCAAACATGGAAATTAGTCCACATTATGATGATAACGAGTAGTTTCAGCCAAATACGTAGTAATTTCATCAATCGGGACGGACCAAGTCCCAATCCCCAACGATACTCTACCCTACGCTCGCTATCCCCCGTGCAAGTTACCTTGATACAGCACTATGATGTGCAAATCCGGGGTTTTAAGCCCTCAGGATATCATTTACAAGTATTACTCACCTCGAACCGGTGAAATCTCTAGCTTGCGATGCCTTTGCCCCTTAAATCGGCCTCCACGTGCATCGTATCTAACCAAATACAGAACGGATACATCACAATATGCTAAGGGAACAATACCCAATCGAAAATAATTGAACAATAGCAAAAGTTTCGAAACTAGCAAAACCCGAATCACGGGCCCACTTCTCGAAAAATTATAAAATTCACAACACCGGATTCCTTGTCTCGCCACGAGTCTATACATATCAAATTTACTAGAATCAGGGTCCAACTGACCCCTTAAATCGCCATTCTTGACTCTCTTGGGTTCAAGCTCTAAACCACCATTTTTGTACCATAATTCCTTGAATTTTCAACTTTAGTCCATGTATTTACACCATAGAATCACATTTTAAGTCCAAGAATTCATACCTGATCAAAGCCGTTAAAACCCTCTTCAAAATCACCCAAAAACTCCCCAAGTCCGAAGTGAAATGTGTTACCCTTTCAAAATTTCGCGAAGATGAATTAAGTACTTTTGTCCAGCAGAATTCGCTTTTGTGGTCCAAACGTCGCTTCTGCAACTTCCTCTTATGCGGTCTCCTTCCGCTTCTGCGGAAAATCCC
This sequence comes from Nicotiana glauca, assembly GCA_026770625.1. NCBI lineage: Eukaryota > Viridiplantae > Streptophyta > Magnoliopsida > Solanales > Solanaceae > Nicotiana > Nicotiana glauca. Next base: position 12,715 of record MU688125.1, on the reverse strand, counting down.
AAGATTTAAAGATCCGCTTCTGTGAAGCAAATTCCGCATCTGCGGCTTCCCAACCGCTTCTGCGGAAACAGGCAACTTTCCAGGTTTTCGCTTCTGCGAGACCGCACCTGCGGCCCCATAACCGCAGGTGCGAGAATATCAGATACCAGCAGCTCATTTCCTTGCAAAAATCCAAAAACTCTCCGTTTAACCATCCGAACTCACCCCGAGGCCCCCGGGACCTCAACCAAAAGTACCAATACATCCTAATACATTATTCAAACTTGTTCCCATCATAAAAACACCACGATTAACACTAAAACTACCAAATTACATCAAATCCAAGCCTAAGTTCTTTCAAAAACTTCTGAAACACGCATTCAATCAAAAACCCGACCAAACGAAGTCCGAATGACCTGAAATTTTGCACACATATCCAAAATCACCTAACAAAGCTACATCAACTCTCGGAATTCCATTCCGACCCTCGGATCAAAATCTCACCTATCAACCGGAATTCGCCAAAATACTAACTTCACCAATTCAAGCCTAATTCTATACCGGACCTCCAAAATCAATTCTGATCACGCTCCTAAGTCACAAATCATCCCTCGAAGCTAACCAAATCACCGGAAATCACATCCAAGCCCTCTAACTCAATAGTCAACTTTAGGTTGACTTTTCCAACTTAAGCTTTCCTTAAAGAGACTAAGTGTCTCATTTCTTATCAAAACAATCCAAATCAATTCTAACACACCACCTACCGATAACGAAATATGACGAAGCATCAAATGGGAGAAACGGAGCAATAACACATGAGACGATGGGATGGGTCGTCACATCCTCCCCAACTTAAACAAATGCTCGTCCTCGAGCGTACCCAGAGTTATCCTAGAAGCCAACCAACAGTTACATGACCTTACCAAGCATATACCGGGGGTGATCCCACGTCACTCTATCCCACACAGGTACGATAGCTTAATATAGATGAAATTTCACAATCCATCTAAACCATCAACCGTGGAACCACATTGCATTTCCAAAATCATACACAAGATCAGAACCTCACATCTATAGTCAGAATAAGCCTGAACTAGCCGTAATAACCCATACCTGTAACCTCAGGTGAAATCACATAATATACCACACAATCTAAACACTCGAAACGATAACCTCTATTCGCAGCAGTTGTCCACAACAACCCAATACTGCTAGAAAACCTCTTATTAGCTAAAATCTTATTTCAACACTTTCATATATAATGCCAACGATAAATAAAATACGCGATAGACCGTAACCATTTTTTAGATCAACCATTCATGAAGCCACTTCCCATTAGACTAATACCACGACAGCCAAACTTCGATATTATCCTTCTGACAAGCTGATATCAAATCTTCTCGTATTCATTAATGACTCCAACGATCACCTCGAATCCAACACACCACTCTGGTGATATGACACCTCAACACAGGCCTAAGCCACAACTTGCATAGTACGCGCACCATTAGGAAACGATCTGAACATACTCAAATCATGATAAATAACTCAAACGGAAGAGTTGTACCTCAAGCTCATCAATACCATCACAACATAAAGCTGAGACCCCGTATCACATCATAGAAATAGAGTACCTGAATCCTTCTCGAAAGGTCATAACTTCACGTGGCCTTGCCACAACGCGCGATCCTATCCAAACACTGTTACACATGAAGCACCTCAAGTCACCATGCTCAAAATAGACAGCCACACACAGGTTGATGTCTGAAACCAAGCAATCCATCACACCCATGGTGAAGCAAGTAATATACACCATTCAATCCTGAAAGGACACAACCGATGCGCCATTCGCCGAGCAACACTCAATACGGACTTTCTTCAGAAACAAGGAAGCAAGGCATACAAAGTAACATATGGAAAACTATTCTCAACATCACACTGTTGTAGCGTGCAACCCGATCCAAATAACATACCCGTGGCGGCGTGCCACCTGATCCATACAAATATCTCACATAGGGAGATGCACATCGAGCCAAATTTGCTCATTATAACAAAATATCGAGTATCAGTCGTAAGCATACTGAGTGCATAATGATATCTACATATAGCGTTGTAAGCTACAAAACTCAAACACGACTGAGGTCCTCCTCCCCAACTTCCACTATGAATCTCGATAGTACCGCACTATATGTGCCCACAACCCGAAAATCATAATGCCTCACCGCACAGAAAAAGCAACTCATAGATCTCCCCAGTCACTAGCAGGTTCAATAACGATCGAATCAACCTATCCTTCATCAATACAATTCGGGGCCAACCAAGCCAACTCAAGCGAAATACGTATCCAATCAGTTACTAACAAATTCATTACCAAGAAGCCTGAAGCCGCTCCTTCCACTACTATAACTTATGCCGGAGTCGTACGATACGATGCCCGACACCAAATTAATACCGAAATCCACAATCTCGCTCGGCGACATGCCCGGCCACAAGGAATGCATCCGAAAAAGTCCCTTAATACTGAAACTAAATCAATGGTAGAAGCCCCTGCACTAACATCAGCCACGAAGGCCTAATTAAGAAAAGCAATCTTTCTCAACCGTTCGCTGGTCTTTGGAACACAAACCATTCTGTTAGAACATAGTCCGATGCACCTCGCCACGCAACCTGTGGCATTTTCTGACTAACCCGTAGCACAATAGTCTAGAATAATCCAACATTGAGACAACCAGTCTACACCCCAATATCATATCCAGAATCTAATACACCAAGCAAATAAAGATCCACTCGGGCTTCCAAACCCCAATAGCCGCTAACGGTACCAATACACACTATCCACAACCACTGCATAGCCATAAAATGAGAACTCCTAGTTTCCAACTCCATATAGCACACGAATCACTATACCTGATCCCAAATTCCACAATATGAATACATATTACACCTCGAGTACCCAATCATTCTTCGAAAGATATTTTAAAATTCTCATGTGCCATCAAACACACTCAAATATCAGCAGTCGATCTAGCAAGAAACTACCGCAATACTACCAAAGTATCATCATTCTAATCACATTACCCTTCTTTCGAGACATATACTCTCGTCAAATCACTTACAATTAGCAGTACCATTTCCTTGATTACCTGAGGCTACATGTTGCCTAAGAGTTTTTATGAACTTCCTTTCAGAACTAAACTGTAACTCATCTAGCCAAGATCTTCCATCAATCCTATCTAGAAGAGGAATCATTACGTATTCCATGCTTCAGTTACCCATAGAAAATATATTCATCTCCAAACCATGGTAAAACCCAACAAGAACTCTCTCCCGATTTCATCTTAACGAGCTAAACTGTCAGGACTGAATCCTTCTATACTAACCGAGCTGAGCAAGCTGTCAGGACTCAAACGTTTTGCTGCACAATACCTGTAAAATCTCATTACCTCGAACACATACGAAGAATTAATCATACCCTCACCATGCCTATTCGATATATTATCAAGCTATTCCGTCTATAAAATTCTCTTCTGATTCATCATCAACTTGACATTCTTCCTTGATGTAGCATCACAATGCCTTAATCCAGGCCTACCACACGAGGCTCGAACATAAGACCACACTGGTTCAAACCCATGAGCCAATGAACACTCTCTCAAATGTTCCCATACACCACATTCCCAAAATAATCTACTATGAAGAACTTCCTGCAAATCTAAATCCGTCCCCATCTTTTCTAGATACCGATACATAGAATCCCATAATTAACATAGAAATACCACAAGCCTCGATATTCTCCGATGAATACACAGTCTCTGACCACATACACAACCTTGAGACACCTGATTGTTACATGTAGGATCTTGAACACAATAAAAACTATTCTCGAGAGCCATTACTTCATATTCGAACTGTAATTTACCTGAGTCAATGAACAGAACCACTCGTGCCTTATTAGCACTCTGACACCGCAGGATATGATCTCATACCAATACAAGCAAACATCTTCCTTCTCTATACGCTGAGCGTCCCTTATCAACAACAGCTCAAGACATCCTAGTATCTTCTCACATCTGCGAAGCACTGTATAACCTTTGTCAAAATTTTTCCTTTCTCGCGCCACCCTCAGCTCAATTTCTGCAGTCAGAACTGGTCCGCCAACATGCCTCAGACCGGAACCAACATAGCACATCACCGTGCAATCAGCTAATCAACAGCAATCTTCCCAACTTGGCTCGAGGCCATATATCAAGACACATTCAACAACGCATAACATTTTTACTCTAATGATACCACAATACCTTAATGAGATTAAACTCAAATCATTTACAAATTGTGAAAACACAGATCATCTAGTACTATAATCCTCTACAAATCTCACATTCATCCCCACATCAGCTGAGTCCACTCTCTTAAGCGACCTAAATTTTTCAAATTACAACACGTACCTTTCAATTACACATGGGATCTTCTAACGTACACATAAGGATCATACCACTTAAGAACACTCCGTAGGAGATATCTCACCTGCTTCGCCTCAATTTAGTATTTCAGCATGCCTTCCACCATCATATAAGTTACACAGTAATTTAGTCTTCCTGGGTCTGAACTCATATCGCCACATGTAATGCACTACCCTCCCCAACTAGGAGACACGAAAATATTTTTCACGTGCCCATATTCGGGCTACACATCGAATCACAATAGGAATCGAACACTTAACAGTTCATCCATTATCCAGCAGACTTCTTCATTACTACCAAGTCATATAGACACATCTCGCAGTACTAACATACTCATTCCATGGATATCCAACCACCATTCTGGCTAATAGGGACAATATCGAACATATAATTTAAAACACTTGCTCACACAATCAGCACCTCTGTTCTCAAGCCATAGGCAAAGATCCGGCCTCAAGTCCTCCAGATTGGCCCAACATCAAACTCGCCGGGGAATCACAAGCCATCAAGGCACATCCAATAACGAACGCTCATGCGCGCATACAGATGTAAGGAAGGAATTTCAAGAGCTATATCTCAAGCTGAATCAAGTACGCACGATAAGAATTCCAAGAATGGGAAGTTTTCCTAAAGATTCTGCAGCCTCTCAAGGATAAATACAGACGTCTCCGTACCGATCCGCGAGACTCTACTAAACCTGCTTTTAACTTGCGAGACCTAGTAACCTAGGCTTTGATACCAACTTGTCATGACCCAATTCCCAAACCCGGTCGTGATGGCGCCTCTCGTGAAGACAAGGCCAGCAAATAGAACAACAATGCCCCTTCTTAACAGTTAATAAACATAAATGAATGAATAATACGACTTAGTGGCATTAATAACTAATATTTACCACCCAACACAGCCCGCTCGAGGTGTCACAAGTCACGAGCATCTAAAGAAGACTGAACACCACTACAGGGCCAATAATATATACAAAATAAAATTTGGAGTTCAAAAGATGAAGTCCGGTGCCGCGAACGTTGGCGGTCACCTTGCTCAGCTACAATAGTAATACCTTCAATCCGCTAAAAACCCGCTACCGGGTGAACAATACCTGAAACTGCACGCGAGGTGCAGGGAGTAAAGTGAGTACTCCAACTCAGTGAGTAAAAAGAGTAAATAATAACTGAGTGGTAATAAATCACCTAAGAGCACTCCATCATGCAATATGGGATAGCACAACCCTTTGAGAAAAACTGTAAATCCGTGAAAATCCTTTAGAAAATATCTGGCTCTGTTAAAAACCTCTTTTGAAAATATCATTTTTCCAACAGTCAAGCAAATGAAAGCATAATCAGATAGTGCAAGTCCGCACATAAGTCAGCCCCTCGGGCACAACACTCCATTAACAAATAACACCAGGGTATCTGGTAACAGTGCAAGAAATAGCATGGATGCCAATGATATGAGAGTGCTAAATGTCATGCCATGTAGTACAAACAGGAACCAATGCATGAATGCAATGCAATGCACATGACCGATGCGGCGTGCAGCCCGATCCATTTGGGTACCCCCGCTCACTGTGGGGGTTCAGACTCCAGAGGGGCTCCTACAGCCCAAGCGCAATATCAATATCACTCCACTGCGGCACACAACCCGATCCATCCTCAGTCCAGAAATGCACATATAACACTGCTGTGGTGCGCAGCCCGATCCATGCTCAATCTAGAAATGCATATAAGCCACTAGGGCAATATTCAAATAACATTTCTCAGTTCAAAACGACTGTAAGATATCATTGAAGTTTTCCAAATCATGAAAAATGGCTGAATTTGCAAAACCGCATTAAAAACCTAGACCGAGATCAAATAGTATGCAAAAATAATGCGAAAGCAGCAATATCAATCCCTGAAGGATTCACATAGTTGGCACAAAGCCCAAACATGGAAATCAGTCCACATTATGATGATAACGAGTAGTTTCAGCCAAATACGTAGTAATTTCATCAATCGGGGTGGACCAAGTCACAATCCCCAACGATACTCTATCCTATGCTCGCTATCCGGTGTGCAAGTCACCTCGATACAACACTATGGTGTGCAAATCCGGGGTTTCAAACCCTTAGGATATCATTTACAAGTATTACTCACCTCGAACCGGTGAAATCTCTAGCTCGCGATGCCTTTGCCCCTCAAATCGGCCTCCACGCGCGTCGTATCTAACCAAATACAGAGCGGATACATCACAATATGTTAAGGAAACAATACCCAATCGAAAACAATCGAACAATAGCAAAAGTCTCGAAACTAGCAAAACCCGAGCCCCGAGCCCACTTCTCAAAAAATTATAAAATTCACATCACCGGATTGCTCGTCTTGCCACGAGTCTATACATATCAAATTTACTAGAATCGGGGTCCAATTGAGCCCTTAAATCTCCATTCTTAACTCTCTTGGGTTCAAGCCCTAAACCACCATTTTTGTACCTTAATTCCTTGAGTTTTCAACTCTAGTCCATGTATTTACACAATAAAATTATATTTTAAGTCCAAGAATTCATACCTGATCAAAGCCCTTGAAACCCTCTTCAAAATAGCCCAAAAACTCCCCAAGTCCGAAGTGAAATGTATTACCCTTTCAAAATTTCACGAAAATGAATTAAGTACTTCTCTCCAGTAGAATCCGCTTTTGCAGTCCAAACATCGCTTTTGCGACTTCCGCTTATGCAGTCTCCTTCCGCTTCTGCGAAAAATCCCAAGATTCAAAGATCCGCTTCTGCAAAGCAAATTCCGCATCTGCGGCTTCGCAGATGCGGCTTCCCAACCGCTTCTGCGAAAATAGGCAACTTCCCAGGTTTTCGCTTATGCGGCTTTACCTTCGCTCCTACGAGACCGCACCTGCGGTCCCATAACCGCGCGAGAATACCAGATACTAGCAGCTCATTTCCTTGCAAAAATTCAAAAACTCTCCGTTTAACCATCCGAACTCAGTCTGAGGCCCCCGGGACCTTTACCAAAAATACCAATATATCCTAATACATTATTCAGATTTGTTCCCATCATAAAAATACCACGATTAACACTAAAACTACCAAATTACATCAAATCCAAGCCCAAGTTCTTTCAAAAACTTCTGAAATACGCATTCGATCAAAAACCCGACCAAACGAAGTCCGAATGACCTGAAATTTTGCATACATATCCAAAATCACCTAACGAAGCTACAGCAACTCTCGAAATTCCATTCCGACCTCGGATCAAAATCTCACCTATCAACCGAAATTCGCTAAAATGCTAACTTTGCCAATTCAAGCATAATTCTACACCGAACCTCCAAAATTAATTCCGATCATGCTCCTAAGTCACAAATCATCCACCGAAGCTAACGGAATTACCGGAAATTACATCTGAGCCCTCTAACTTAATAGTCAACTTTCGGTTGACTTTTCCACCTTAAGCTTTCCTTAAAGAGACTAAGCGTCTTATTTCTTATAAAAACCAATCCAAATCAATTCTAACACACCACTTACCGATAACGAAACATGAAGAAGCATGAAATGGGAAAAACGGAGTAATAACACATGAGACGATGGGCCGGGTCGTCACATCCTCCCCAACTTAAATAAATGCTCGTCCTCGAGCGTACCCAGAGTTGTCCTGGAAACCAACCAACAGTTAAATGACCTTACCAAGAATATACCCGGGGTGATCCCACGTCACTCTATCCCACACAGGTCGGATAGTATAATATAGCTGAAATTTCCCAGTCCATCTAAACCATCAACCGTGGAACCACATTGCACTTCCGAAATCATACACAAGATCAGAACCTCACATCTATAGTCAGAATAAGCCCGAACCAGCCGTAATAACCCATACCTGCAACCTCAGGTGAAATCACATAATATATCACACAATCCAAACACTCGAAACGATAACCTCTATTCGCAGCAGTTGTCCACAACAACCCAATACCGCTAGAAAACATCTTATTAGCTAAAATCTGATTTCAACACTTTCATATATACTGCCAACGATACATAAAACACGCAATAGACCGTAACCATTTTTCAGATCAACCATTCATGAGGTCACTTCCCATTAGACTAATACCACGACAGCCAAACTTCGATATTATCCTTCTGAAAAGCTGACATCAAATCTGCTCTTATTCATTAATGACGCCAACGATCACCTCGAATCCAACACACCACTCTGGTGATATGACACCTCAACACAGGCCTAAGCCACAACTTGCATAATATGCGCACCATTAAGAAACGATCTGAACATACTCAAATCATGATGAATGACTCAAAAGAAAGAGTTATACCTCAAGCTCATCAATACCGTCACAACACAAAGCTGAGACCCCGTCTCACATCATAGAAATAGAGTACCTGAATCCTCCTCGAAAGGTCATATGAGATAATGCGGGAGAAATATATGGGAAAATTTTGAAAATATAAATATACAACTCTCTACAATTGAAAAACAAGGTAAAATATTTTTAACTTAATCATTTGAAAAAATGATAATACAATTACTTTTATATCAACTAAATTTTGATCATTAAATATCTATTTATTTGGATTATGGACGAAATTATAATATTTAAAACTTTAAATAAACTAAGATTTTATCTTAAAAGCTCAACTCATGTCCTTAATTGAACTATGTAACATAATAATATTTTTCATGTTATTTTTTCTAATATTAGAACTTCAAAATTACTAAAATTATATTTATTAATTTTTGTATGATATTTTAAAAATACACTCAATAATTCAAATTTGATTGATCATAGAATTCAAATTAATTAATTTTATACAATTTAATTATCTTAATAATAAAAAAAAATTATAGAGAAAGACTTTTTGTTAAATTATGTTTCATTCTCTATTTATATACCAATACTACTAAATACTAACTATTAGATATAACTTAGCCCATACTCTTCAACTCAACTTCAAATTCTAAAAGTATTATCGAATGAAATTTAATAACTGCACATAAGATATACAAATTTCAATAATATGTATATAATTTTCTTAAAGTTTTATATTATAGATACAGGGTACACATGCGAAGCGCGTACCCTAAGACTAGTACTATATTAAAAGCACGAAGAGCCTTAGCGAAATGTCGTTCGTCTTTTTTACCCTTTTAAAATAGAGATTACATCGGACAAAATAGTCATTTGGTAATTTAACCTATATTTAGAAATAGTCATTTAATTATTTTCCTAATATTTAGGATTTGATTTTTCAATTCCTTACCATTATAAAATTCCTACTCTTTTCAATTCACATTATGTTTCGACCACTTTATAGTCCGTTAGGTTTATGACGGTTTTTTTAACTAATAAATTTTTACATATTAATTTCTTATAACAATATATTAGGATATTGGATTTCATATTAGGTGAACGAGCATTTGAACTCCTTTTCAATTTGGGAGTCTTTACTTTTAATAAATTTTTCTTTGTATTTGAACTACATATATTACACGATTTTACTTACATAAATTTGTTCATTGTTTATATCATATAATCTTAATTATAATTTCTTCTATATTTTTTTTTACTAAATAATATAAAAAGACATGTTGATCTCTGGCACTTTGCTTGGCGAGTTATAAATTGCTCCTTAGCAGGTGAATTCATTAAGCCTTTTTTGTCGTTCTTTACAATAAAATTATAAGCTTTGGTAGTCTTTTCTTGTTTTAGTTTGTTGTTATTTTTGTTTTTGATGCTTTTATATTGCTTTGGAAGAAGCTAGGGTAAAGTAGTGCTTCCTTGGCCAATTGGTGTGCCACCTTGTTCCCCTTGCAAAATTTATGCTTCAGTCTGATCTCTCCCCTCTCCATTAGCTTCTCCATTAAGTACTTGCACTCAATAAGTAAACTATTGTAAGTAGGATAATCTTCTTCCAAGAATCGTATTACCCCAGTAGCATCCGTTTCTATTTCACAAGGTGTGAAATTTTCCTTCATGATTGTTTGCAGAGCTTGTCGAAAAGCTAGCAGTTCTGCATGGATTGGTGATGTAACGACCCGACCGATCGTTTTGGGTACTAGCGCTCCGTTCAGCAGTCGGAGGCCATGAACAGCTTCATTTCGGGTATTATGACTTGTTCGCGTGGTCGGAATTTAAATTCAGGAAGATCAGAGTTAAATTTAAATGAAAATTCTCATTTGAGAAGCTTAAAATTAAAAGAATGAATTAGGATTGGAATTTTGAGTAAACGACCTCAGAATTAGGATTTGAAGGTTCCATCAGATTCGTATGATGATTTCGAACTCGGGCGTATGCCCGGATTGGGTTTTGGACAACCCGGGAGCGTTTTGACGCCCATTGTGGAAGTTAGCATTTTAAAAATGAATTTCTTAAGTTTGGGTTGGAGTGCATCTCAATGTTATCGATGTCTGTTTGGGTTTCCAAGCCTGGGAATAGCTCCGTATGGTGATTTCGGAGTTGGGAGCACGATCGGAAGTGAATTCGGAGGTCCGTAGGTCCTTTTGGAGCAATTTGGCTAAAGTTAGAATTTGAAGGTTTTTTAGGAGTTTGACCGGAGGTTGACTTTTTGATATCGGAGTAGGAGTTAAATTCCGAAAGTTGGAGTGATTGTTTATGTGCTCCTATTAGTGGGGGCTACGTACGCACGAGGTGACGCGAGTCTGTGTGTAGCTACTATTATGCTATTGTCCGGGTAGTTAGGACCCATCAGCATGTTATACTTGAATTAGTTATGAACCCGTCGATGAACTGGATTATTTAAATCACTTTGATTAGTAAACGAATTTAAAAAGAGATTAAACATCATTTCCTGAATCGTTAAACAGAGAATTGGTTTCATTTGGTTAATTATTCCTCGATAAAATTCTAATTGGCTATTTGAGCATGTATCGTACGTGTACCCGCGTTGCATGGATGATTCACGAGTGGGGTAATAAAACACATTAAATTAATAAATGGATTTCAGAAAAAAAGACTTAAGCTTCATTTTCCCAAATTATTAAAGAGAATTGGCCTTTCTTGGATAATTGCTCCATGTTGACTTCTTGACTGATTGTCTGTCTGTGTGTGTTTATTTTTGAACGGGACGAATGCCTCGGCAGATTAATAGATGCATCTATAGGTGTGCCGTTGACCCTCGGGCAAGTGCACATTTATTTCTGTTGGAGCATGCCGTCAACCTCGGCATGATTTGCGCATGTTTGTGCTGTTGTCTTGAACTTATTAAAGTTGCTACTGTCTCATCCTAGCTCGAGATTAATTTTTTGATGACAAAGAGGAATTTTGGAAATTTCCTATGAAAGAATTATATGTTTATTTGTTTCCTATACTTGGATTAAAAATCATGTTATGAAATAAATCCACTGTTTAATATGTATATTGAGGATAAATAATCATTGGACTATTAGAGAGTGTCAAAGTTGACCATCTCGTCTCTACCCCTTCGGGGTTAGGCGGTACACTCACTAAGTACATGTTGATTACGTACTCATACTACACTTCTGTGCATTTTTGTTGCACAGGTATATATACACCTCTAGCATCCTATTGGGTGTAGCAGCATGGATGACGCTGGGACTAGGTGAGCTGCATCATTAAGGCGATCGCAGCTAGAGTAGTTCCTTCCAATGTACTGTATTTACTTTCCGTCCATTGTATTCCAGGCAGATGTTGTATTTTATTTCTCTAATCAGTAGTCGCTCATGTACTTGTGACACCAGGTTTCTGGGAGGGTTTACAACGAATTTGTTATAACCGTTATTATTTAAATTTGAATTCTAGTAGTGAACTTTTATTTATAAAAATAGAAGGAAAAACCTTAGATTTTCTAAAGTATTAAAAGAGGAATTAATTGATAATTTAGTTGACTGGCCTGACAGAGATGTCCGGCGCCACCACGACCCTTAGTGGATTTTGGGTCGTGACAATATGGTATCAGAGCACTAGGTTCCCATCGGTCTCACGAGTCATGAGCAAGTCTAGTAGAGCCTGGCGGATCGGTACGGAGACGTCTGTACTTATCCTCGGGAGGCTACAGGTCTGTTAGGAGTACTTCCCTTCTTGATTTCCTTATCGTGCGGTTCTATTCCTTTGAGGCTTATGCCTTTGATTCCTTCATACTCAATCTTACGCGACGCGAGCGCTTGCTGGAAATCGAGAATTTGAAGAATTAAAATGGAACTACAAATGTGATGCGGGATAACATTCCCGGTAAAGTTGATTGGACTATTATAGTTGCATTCGGAGGGAATTTATATTGTTTCAGCTCAGTAACAGAAC